>JAKSZT010026446.1:11568514-11865017 GCA_026826555.1 Tolypeutes matacus | reverse complement strand
AGGGAGTCGCGGTCCCCGACGTGCCCAGTCCCTCTCCAGGGAGTCGCCGTCCCCGACGTGCACAGTCCCTCTCCAGGGAGTCGCCGTCTGCCGTGATGATTAAGCGAGATGCCAGGTCTGTGCTGCAGTACAAGGCGGTCCCGAATGCCAGGGTCTCAACTCCACCGAAGTTCCTTTTGCCTCATGTTCTCCTCTGTGCTGGTTGCTGGGACTCTGCTCACCTTAGTTTCCTCTCCTGCTTCCAGCTCCTTCCGGATACCTGTTTTCACAATTGCCAGACAGCTGAAGGAGCTGGCGAATCAGGTGGTGGCTCTCGGTGCTTCCACCTAGAAGTGACACATCTTTTTGACTCATGTTTTTTTTTTTTGACCAAAGAAAGTTTCATGGCCAAGGATCCTTGAGACTGAGTGGGGAATGGGAGGTTACAAGCAAGACCCAGAAGGAAGAGAAACCGAGCTTCTGTGCTGGCCCCTGTGAGGGCTGCCACAGCCCATGGAGCACCTGGCACCGGGCCGGCCCATAGCCAGTGCTCAGCACACAGCACCTGCCGCTGAATTGCTTCTCGGGCACTGGCTGCCCGTCTGACCGAGCCCTCCCACTCCACCAGAGAGCTCCCAGCCCTTTGAGTTCAGCCTTCCTGCCTTAGAATCCTGGTCCAAAGCATGTGGGTCCTTATGCCATGACGGCCAGCCCACTGCCCTGGGTCTGTTGTGCTGCCCCCAGCTGTCTCCCGGTCCCTCCGCTGGTGCCTGACTCTTACACTACATGGGCCCTGGGCCCTTGCTGGCTCCTGCCCGGCCATTCTGGAGCAGATTCCGGGTCTCTCTGGTTTCCACTCTCTCTGTTGGCTGCCGGCAGAGACCATCTCCTTGCCTTGTCCCCAGCCCCCGCTTTCCTTCCCACTTTGTGGATAAATTAAAGCAATCTTTAATTTATCTACAGAGTGACTCAGAAAGCCTGTTGAAAGTGGAAAGTAAAAGCAGAAGAGAGACTGAGGCACACCAGAATCCTGAATGCTCACACTTGTGAGCCGTCGTGTCTTGGGTTCGTAAATGCATTGCGCTGAAATATAGTCTCCTCCAAGTGTGAATTGACACTTGTTTATAGTTTACCTGCCGGTGAATAGTAAATAAATGCCAAATGCACACTTCCTTCCTGGAGTAAATTTTTCACATGGTAAGCAGAGAATAAATGGATTGGAGCAAACTCGTTCACCGTGACCTAAGCCCACATTATGTAATGCCACTTAGGTCTCAGAGCAGGCAGTGAGAGCCTTATGCCCCACAGAAAGGCAAGGCTCAACCTAGGGGAGCAAAGACTTAAGGTGTTCAGTTACATATAAGTGAAAACTCAAGGAGCAGCTCCTCTCTGTGACCATGTGCTGCTGACCAGATGGGAGAACTGTAGTCTGACAAACACTTAAGAACATTCACATTTACCAGGATTACTTCCTGTGATTATAGATAAGCAAACAGACAACCCCTAGGCTGCAGCAGGATTCTCTGCGTCTCTAATGCATCAGTTGAGAAGTGAAGATGGAGGGGGTTCAGGAGTTCCTTCTAACGGATTTCAGCATTGGGTCCTATAACGTGTATTTACCCCAGTAATGGACTTTATTCACTATGTGTTGACGTTTCAGTTTGTTTCGCGCAAACTTTGATTTCTTTGAACTCTCGGGTGTTGCATATTGACTGATTTTAACATAATCTTAGCATGTGCAGTATCATATGCAGTGTATTTAATTTGAGAAGCCCAAGCTTATTGGACTTGAAATGTAATTCTCTGCTCTTGACTTGGTTTTCCAGGGCTGCTAGAACAAATACACAGCATGCTTGGCTTAAACAACAGGAATTTCTGGTCTCACCGTTTTAGAGGCTGTGAGTGCAAAATCAGGGGCTTGGCAGGCCATGCTTTCTCCGGAGCCGGCAGTGCTCTGGTGGTGACTCGCCAGCAGACCGCACGCAATCTCTGCCCTGGTCCCGTGCCCCCCATCTCTTCTCTTTCCTACTGCTAGTATTTCCACCTTCCTCTGCTCCTAAGGGATCCAGGTGTATTGGATTGAGGCCCATCTTGATTCACCTGTGGCCTCAAGACCCTATTTACAAATGGGTTCACATCCACAGGCCTGGGGTCAGGATTTGACCTTGTCTTTGTGGGGGAGGCGACTCAATCCGTAACATCTTTCCTTCCACATAATCACTCCGTGCTAAGTTCCAGCTTGTTTCTCTATCAGGTTTAACTTCTCTCTACAAACTTATGTAGTATCTCAGGATTAAATCTATGCAACAATTTTTAGTTCTGTTATATCTCTACAGGTCAAGAAAGCTGATGAATCTGATGAATCTTCTGACCTTCTGAGACATAGCAGTAGCTGGAATATGTTACACTCTCCTACTGAATTGACTAAAATCTGTCATTATTTCAACAGAGGTGGCATCTGTGACCAGAAATGATGCTTAAAAGTTTATATGTTGGGGATACTTAAAGCTGCTGAATTACCTAATATCCTTACCTGCACAGATGGTTCTGTGAGAGTTGAGAGTATGAGAGAAACGTTAGAGTACAATTGAAATGCCAAATTGTGGTTGTTAGGAGACGGACCTTTTATCGAGAAAGTACATTTTTATTTCTTTCGGAAACAGGGATAAGTGAGCCTGATTTCTAAACGACAAATGGAGCTGTAAAGTAGGAGTTAAAATAAGAATGTGGCAACCTCTGCCAGAGAGAGAGGGATGTGGGTTGGAAAGCCTCACTGCTGCTCACGAGTGCGGTGGGCCCAAGCTCAGTGGAGTGGCATCACGGGACCGGATGGCAGGGCCGTTGTGTGATAACAGGGTGCTGCATTCTCCAAAGTAGACTAAGTCCTGTCGACATGCTATTTCTCTGACTTGAGCTGTTCTTGTGCTCTCACCAATAAGTTGTTAGGTCTGATCTAGCAGTAGAATGAGGAGCAGAGTTGAGAGGATGGGACTGTTGAGATAAAAAAGCCTCACCTGGCTAATCATCAATGCACAGGTGTTTATTGAGGATATCTTTTATAGGAAAGACTGTGTTAGGAGACTTTGAGACTTTTTTCTTCAACAAGCATTTATTTGACATATACTGTGTTCCAAACAGTGGAGAGTATACAAAAAGTAAGAGTCCTTCCTCTGAAGAGGCTTACAGTTTTATAAGTATAGTTACTGTAACTAAATGTATGAATAATTCAGAAAAATGCAAAACAGTATAAGAGCACTGCTTTCAAAGGACTTGGATCGACTAGGATAAAATACTCTTGAAAAATAAGTAATGAATCCTGTGATATAATGATAGTATATCACAACAAAATTAATTTTATTTCAGGAAAGCAAAGTTGACATAAAATTTGAACGTGAATTAGTGTAATTTTTCACATGAACAGAAAAAAAGGAGTAAATCCAAATGGTTATCTCAATAGATGTAGAAAAGACACTTAATGAAATCCTACACTTATTCATGATGAAATTCTTAATAAACTAGGAATAGAAGGAAACTTAATTATTCTCATAAAGGGTGTCATTTTAAAAAATCGCAGTTAATGGTGAAATAACTGAAAAATTTTCTGCATCGATTGTGAATGAAACAAAAGTTTCTACTATCATCACTTCTATTTGGCATGGTACAGGAGGTCCTAGCCAATGCAATAAAGCAAGAAAAGGAATAAAAAACATAGTAATTGAAAAGGAAGTAGTAAAACTGTCACTATTAGCAGATGACATGATTGTGTACATTTGAAAATCCAAAATAAACTACAGACATATTATTAGAATTGAAGTAGTGAATTTAATAAAGCTACTGGTTACAAAGTCAATATGCAAAAATAAATTAGTAAAAACAATTCCAAATTAAAACTACAAAACGTTACCATTTATTGTCATAAAAATATCAAATACTTTGGAATATGTCCAATCTAAGATGATAGTACTTCTGTGGAAATATATTATTGATTAATATTGAGAGAAATTTTTAAGAGATAGATGGAAGCATACACTATGTCCATGATATTTTACAAGTGCCAATTGTACCCTATATTGCTCTAGAGAGTCAATGCAGTTAAAATCTCAGCAGTTTTTTTCCATGTATGGAAATGATTCTAAAGTTTATTTGGAAATGCAAAGGGCTTAGAATTGTCAAGCGTATCTTGAGGAAGAAGAACAAAGTTAGAGGACTTTGGTGCAAGGATAAACAAATAGGTCATTTGAACAGAATAGCGAATTCAGAAACAGTCCCGTGGTACTTGATTTATATGGTATTTATGATAAAAGTGGCAATGAAGTAAAGTGGGAAAGAGATGTTCTCCAAAAGGGGCTGGTTCATGTGTATATCTATATATAAAAAATGGATCTTGAGCTTCCTTTCACATCATACTCAAAAATAAGTTTAGGGTGGGTTGTAGATCTAAATTAGGAAAGTAAAACAATGAGGCCTCTAGAAAATAACTTAGAAAATGTTCACTAACTTGGAACAGATAAAACTTTCTTAAAAGTTTTAATCTCAATTTATTAAGATTAATAAACTTAATAAACAGGACTATATTAAGTACTGATATTTATGAAAAGATTCCAATAAGAGGGTGAAAAGACAGTCACAAAGTAGAAGGAAATATTTTCAATACACACTCTGACCAAGGGTTTTATCCAGAATATATAAAGAGCACCTATAAATCAATAAGAGAAAAAACAGACAAACCAACAGAAAAACGAGTTAGACGTTTGAACAGGTACATCACAAAAGAGACTCTCTGAATAACTAGTTAGATGCAAAAGAAGCTTGACCTCATCAGTCATCAGGGAAGTACAAAATTAAAACAAAATCAAACATTATTATACAGAATAGCTGAAATTTAAATGATTGACAGTTTCCAGTGTGGATGAAAATGAGGAGCAATGGAGCAATCTGGTGGGACAGTAAGGAGACAACCACTTTGGAAAGCTGTTTACACTAATATAATTGACTACATGTGTATCTTATAACCCTGCAATGTAAATTCTATGTATATATCAGACAGCGATGAGTGCTCATTTGCACAAATAAACATGTCCACAAATATTTATTGAAGTGTTCTTTTAGTAGTCCCCAATAGTAAATGTCCCTGATGTTGAACTGCAGTTGAATGGATGATAAACTGTAGTTTATCCATAAATGTAATATATTAAGTGATGAAAAGGAATGATGTATTGGATATATGTGCAATAATGTGGATGATTTTTTTTGGATATAATAGTGAAAGAATACAGACGTTTATGAGAAACTCAGAAACAGACAAAATCAAATTATGGAGTTAGAAGTCAGAATGACCGATTGCCTTTGGGGGCAAAATGGGCACAAGGAGGCTTCTGGGATCGAGTAGTGTTCTGTATCTTTCTTTAGGTAGTGGTTAAATTTTATTGAGCTGTACACTGAAGATCTGAACACTTTATTTATGTAATATTTCAACGAGAGTTTGGAAACAGAAAGTAAAGTGTACCCAGCACCCTTCACCTGGCTTATTGCTCATCTCTGGCTATACCTCCTCAGACTCTGTGCTTCTCCCACACATGGCCATGATGCTCTCTGTCACTGTTTTCTTCATCTGGGTCACTCCTGTTGTCACCTCCCTACTTGTCACCTCCCTGGTTATGGAACCCTGGCTTACTGGGCCATTTCTCCTCTTCACCCTCACCATCTCTTTAAGGAAACCTTCCATGTGATCCCTTTATTCTGTAAGCAGAGAGGAGATATTTGCCCAGGCACATTATTTGTGAGCAAGTCAAGGTTTAAGAACCTCTGCTCTTGGCGTGTAACATTGAAGGATGAGAGCCTGGAATTTAGATCTTGTCACGATCTAGATGGGAAATGACAAGGACATGAGAGGGGGTAGAAGTAGGAAAACAGGGGGAGGGACAGCAGCAAGAAATACTGTGAAATAAGAGCTCACAGTACACTCAATATTTGTCCTTTTGTGTCTAGCTTATTTCACTCGACATGTCTTCAAGGTTCATCCATGCTGTCACGTGTATCAGAACTTGATTCCTTTTACGGCTGAATAATATTCTGTTTTGTCTTATGTACCACTTTTGTTTATCCATTCATCAGTTGATGGACACTTGGGTTGCTTTCACATTTTGACGATTGTGAATAATTCAGCTATCAACATCAGTATGCAAATATCTGTTAGAGTTCGTGCTTTCAATTCTTTTGGGTTTATACTTAGCAGTGGGATTGCTGGGTCATATGGTAATTCCATACTTAGCTTTCTGAGGAACCACCAAACTGTCTTCCCCAGCAGCTGCACCATTTTACATTCCTACCAACAATGAGTGAGTACTCCTATTTCTCCGCATCCTCTCCAACACTCTTAATTTTTCCTCTTTTTTAACAGCAGCATTCTAATGGGTGTGAACTGGTCTCTTGTTGTGGTTTAGATTTGCATTTCCCTGGCAGCTAATGATGTTGAACATCTTTCCATGGTCTTTCTGGCTATTTGTGTATCTTTTTTGGAGTGATGTCTATGTGAAAGAATTAGAATAAGCAAACTCATCGAGTCAGAATCTAGAATATAGGTTGCCAGGAGATGCGTTGGGGATGGGGAATGGGAAGTTAAGGCTTAAAATGTACAGGGTTTCTTTCTGGAACAATGGAAATGTTTTGGTAACGGATGATGGTGTTGTGGTGCGACACGGTGAACGTAATTAACAGCCCTGAAATGTGCATCTGAACGTGATTTAGAGGGAATATTAGGTCGTATGTATGGTAACAGAATAAACATTTTTAAAAAGCCATTGAACTGCACTACACAAACCGTGAGCCCTGAGTTAAAAGCCATGGACTATAGCTACTATACAGTCATAAAAATGTGCCGTCATCGGTTGTAGTAAATGTTCCACAGCAGTGCAAGGGGTTCGTAACAGCGTGGTGAGTGGGAGTCCAGTGTTTCATGCATGGCTGTTCTTTGAACCCACCACTTCTCTAATAAAGAGAAGACACTTCACAGGACTAGCTGTTGCATTGGATGTGGAGAGTCTCAGAAACAGTGATTGAGTGCCAAGGATGTGCCAGGCAGTGGGATTGGCAGGAAGGATAAGGATGGACAGGGATAATTCCAAAACTCCTTCCGGGTTTGAATTGTGCCCTATTCATCTTTGTACCCTGGGCCAAGCCGTTGTATCATCGTGGTCCGTATTATCAAGGTCATTATCATAATTAACGCACATTCCCAAACCTGCATTCTGCGAAGAATTGCGCTTCCGGCTATGGAATATTCAAGCAGGTGTGACTGGGCCCTTGCCCTCAGGTTGCTCGTGGCTAGTCTTCCTCCTCATCACGCCTGACCCTAGAGCCTGCCTAGGTGGCCCTCCCATGTGGAGCCGTGACAGCGGTGCCGGCAGCTGTTGGAGGGCTCGTTTCGCTGCCGTTTCCTGCCTGCCTGCCTGTCTTCCTCCCTAGATGGAAAGTTTGATGACAGTGGTGTCCTATTTGTGACCGTGTACCCTTCATGCCAGCCTAGTGCCTGGCAGACGGCCAGTATTCATGAACTTGATCATTGAAAGAGCGAATGAACGGCGAGTCCGTGCTTGGGAAAGCATGGCCCACGCAGACGAGTGAAAGGAGAAGGGGGCATGTGCAGATAGTAAACGCAGCAAGAGCTCAGGGCGAGAGCCATCAGACGTGGCGCGAGAAACGACTGGAAGGGCACTCACAGGGCTTTTGTTTTTTTAATAATTAATATTTTCAATTTTTAAAGAAGCTTTAGATTACATAAATGTAACATAAAAAAATGTAAGGGATTCATTCCTATATGCCCCACTCTGTCCCCCTCCCACACTTTCCCACATTAGCAACATCCTTCATTAGCGTGGTACATTTGTCACAATTGATGAACCCATATTGAAGCATTGCCACGAACCACGGACTACAGTTTACATCATAGTTTACGGTCTGCCCCACACAATTTTGTAAGTTATGACAAAATACGCCATGGCCTGTATCCGTCACTGCCCTGTCATGCAGGACAACTCCAGCGAATGTCACATGGAGAAGCTAATAGACAAGGCAGCGTCTTAACTGCCCCACAGGTTGAAATCCCGTCGAGTTTTCCAAGACTTGAGAAATAGAGGCTTCACAGGCACTTTAGTGACCTGTTACCAATAGCTGATGGTATTACTTTTTGTGGACTAATTTTTGGTCTTAATTTCTATATATCTCCGTTTAATAGTCAGGAGGAAAACATTGACGTTTTCATTTTCCCTGGGTAACTTGTTCTGATTTGTTGCCCTGCCTGAGCCTGCCAGTTCATCATTTAGCCTTCTGACCTGCTTTGGCTGAGTACACTTGATCAGAGCCTGGAAGACACTCTTCAGCAAGGAATGTGTCAAAACTGCCAAAACCCCCCTGAGGACCTGCCAGTCTTGATCATTAAGACTCTCCTAGTATGACTTTCTGACTTGACTGTTTCCAAACTCTTTTCATTGCCTAAAATCTTCTTGCTTTCATCTGTGACATGTGCAGGCATCACTTAAAACCTTCCTGTAAGATTCAGAGTACTCTCCTAGTACCTTTTATTAATAAACTTTTATTTTGGAGTGATTTTAAATTTTATAGAAAAGTTGCAATAATAGTAGAGACGTTTCGTGCCCACCCGTCACCCAATTTCACTTTCCCGTAATGCTGACTTCTAAATTCTGGACTTTACTCGAATTTCACCAGTTTTTTTCAATAAATGCCATTTTGCTGTTCCAGAACCCAAGTCAAGACACCACATTGCATTTAGTTGTCGTGTGTTCTTAGTCACCTCTGATCAGTGACAGTTTCTCACTGTCACTCAGTCTTTCCTTGTTTTTTCATGACCCTGACCTTTTTAAGGAGGACTGCTCAGGTGTTTTGTTGACCCTCAGTTTGAGTTTGTCTGATTTTCTTTTCATGATTAGACTGGGAATATGGGTTTGGGGAAAGAATGTCCCAGAAATGAAGTGCCCTTCTTGTCATATCATGTCCTGGGGCACATGCTTTCCATGCTGGCATTGCTGAGATGTTAAGGTAGTGTTTGCCAGGTTTCTCCACTGCAAAGTTACTGGTTTTCCCATTCTATACTCTGGTTTTTGGAAGCAAGCCACTAAGTCCAGCACATACTCAAAGAGGAAGAAAGCTGAGCTCCAATTCCTGGGCTGGGAAATAACTGCATATATCATTTGGAATTCTTTTGTAAGGAAGACTGGTCTCTTCTACCCCAATATTGATTTGTTCAATCATGCATTTGTGTCAGTATGGGCACTTGGGTATTTATTTCATACCTTGAATTAAAAACCTACCCTATATTATTTATTCTGATGCTTAAATTGTTTCTGCTTTAGCCATTGGAAGTTCTTCAGGTTGACATCTGTGTCTCTCAGACATGTCTGCAATTTCTTGTTTTTGAGAAGTTCCTTGTTTGGGCACTAAAAGATGCTGCAAGCTCACCTTGTGTTTTTCCTGCCCCTTCCTAATATATTCTTAAAGGTGTTTTCTCATAAAATATTAAAAAGTGAGATGGTCCATTTTCAGTCCCAACTGAGTCCCCTCTTAAAAAACTCCAAGAAGAGAAACACATACTAGATGAACACATCTGGTAGATTAATGTATCCAGTGAAAACTCAATACACATATTTTGATAAAGATGAAAACATCTTCATTTGAACTTTTTATAAGACTCTGGAAATATCCTTAATTATAACCCTGGCCCATAAACCTCGTTAGGATGATGGAAAGAAGTCTTCTACTAAGCAGATGCTAAGTGAGACAGTGACTTCACGTCATATTCTGATAGAACGTGTGTGTGTGTGTGTGTATGTTTATGTGTGTGTGTGTGCGCGGACATCCTTGTGTGTGTACAGACACTCCATTCCTTCCTTCGAGTGTCAGTGATCTGTTCTTGGAGGTTCGGGTTCGGTGCCTGGACATCAACAGCTATCTTCGTATTCCCTGGCATCTGTCATTATTTTCCAACCTCTTTTTTCATGTTTGAAGTACTTGGCCTGTGTGTGGGGATGGGAAGACTTCCACTGTCCGTCATCAGAGCCAAGATTTCAAGTCCCCTTTGAAAACTTTGTCGGAAGCTTTTCAGCACCAGCCCATTTGTGCTAGATATCTCCAGCAAGAACAACAAAACTAGGGAAAAAGAGAAGGCACCGTGGTGAGATAGGCACGGAGCTGTTTGGGAAGTGTAGTTCTTCAGGACCCAAGCCCGTGAACACGACACGTCCTCCCCTTTATCAGGGCAGACGCTGGCTTTCGGTGTGGCGGCTCAGGAGTGAGAAACAGTGGAGAATGTGTGTTTGGCCCCAGCTGTCCTTTCAAGATGCTTCTTTCCACTCTGTTCTGCCTGCGTACCTGCTCGCCCAAGAACTACCAAGTAGTTCCTGCTTGCTCGTCCTTCTGGCTTCCTAGTCATGCCATGAATGCAGGCCTGCTGGGTGCTTGTTCATAAGGACAACCCTGGAAACCAGAAGGCACCACTAATTCTCATTATGGTTGTAGATTTTTCCATTTTAGGAAATAGTACAGAAATGGGGTGATTTTTGCCTAAGCAGCTTGTGAAAAGGAGTGTTTGCAACCACTCTGTCCATTTTTTTTAATGAAACAAAGATGAATTGGAGGCCTGTGATCGTTTGAGGGTCAAGAAGGAGGAAAGAGAGGCAGATGCAGCCGCCTCCCGAGGACTGGTGTCAATACTTACGGGTCGGGAAGCGGCTGTGGCTCAATCAGTAGGGCTCCCGTTTACCATATGGGAGGCCCCGGGTTCGGTTCCCGGGGCCTCCTGGTGAAGGCAAGCCCGCCCGCACGGTGTGGTTAGCTAACCCAGCGAGCACAAGCAGCAAGGGGGGGATAAATGAATAAATAAATAAAATCTTTAAAAAAAAAAAAAAAAATACTTACGGGTCATGTACTACGAGCATGTATAGGGAGAGATTCGGAAGGTGGACGCCCTGCCCTCCACGGCTTTTCTATAGCTGTCTTTCTTACTTTTTTAGGGTACTTTTTGAGTTCTTGGATACATCGCTTTACTTGATTTTGTATTGTGTTTAGCATAACTGTCATGGACTTGGTATTGAGATCGAGGGAAGAAAGCTGATATGCCTGGCTAGAATCTGGTGATTAAGGAAAAGTTATTCTGGCAAAAAGGTTTGCAGATAGAGGTGAGCCATTGGGAATGGAGAAAGTATTTGCTTCAGTTTAGTCTTTTATAGCCTTCCTGTTTTTAGATGGCAGAGGGAAGGATGTACTTCCCGAAGTTACAGAGCTTGGTGAAGAGATTTTCAAAGTGGCAACTTTTAAAGAGTGTCTGGGCTTCTGATTCTGACTCCAAATGATACTATGGTCATTTTCATTTGGTCAGATAATAAATGCTTTGTGAGAATGAATAAATATGTTTCTATGCTTAGAAATCTGCTATTGGTGAAAAGCTTTTTGAATAGAATTCCTAGTCAACATTGCAAAACCTGGATCAAAAAAAATTCTTCATTGATAAAATTACTTACAAAGAGAGCTTAATGGCTTTCATAGAGAGAGAATAATGGCTCCTTATATCCCTTCATTAAATTTAATTCCCACCAAAATAAGTAGTCCAGTACTTCTGCTAGTATCTATTCTGAATCTCTCTCTTACATGTTTTTACACTAAAACACAAGAAGATAAATGGATTTTAGGATAAAACTGTTGAGTGATTGTACTATTAATCCAGAAAAACATTTCTTTTCTGATATAAGCAGAGTAGATTTATAGTTACATTTTGGATTGCACAGGACTTGTTTGAGGGAGAAAAAGACATAATACAATCTTTGCCAGATGTAATTCCAAGACTGGAAGTCTAGCTTGAGCAGGACAGTAGGTGGATGGATGCACCGTTGCATTAACATTTACTCCTGTGGCTCGGGGTGATCATCAGCAAGCTCAGGACAAGCAATTTCATTCACTGTCACTGTCTCTAGAGTGAAAGGCCCATCATTCTGACAAGAACAGGGAGTCTTTCTAGTACAGCATCTTCCTTGAAAGAGCCGCGGCACTCAGCAGAGGCTCACTGAGACACACAGGCTGGGTGGCCGGCTGACCTCACTCGCTGAGTGCGTGATTCACTCCTGCACACCAGCCGTGATTCAGATTTCTGTCTCAAAGGTTTATTAATTACTACATTTAAATTGAATTGCAGGGATGCTTGCTAAAAAAGTCAGAATAAATATATTAAATCCCTGAATACCAAAGGTCTGCTCTTCTGCGAGCTTTTCTGATCCAGAAACAAAATTTTGAGTTTCAAGATTTATAGTGATCAGACATCAAAAGATTTTTTAGACTTCCACTTTGCTAAAGATCAGCCTTCTAAGCAGCATAACTGACTGGGGAGAGATAATGAACTCCAGAGGTGATTCTTGCGGTACCCTTGCCAAGGGCGCTGCCTCCTGCCATTGCTGCCGAGGGCTGCGCTCCCCGCTGTGCTCACCTCTGCCACTGCGATGCCACGCTCCTGCTGTAAAGGTAAAGGGGCTTCCAGAGGCTGAGACTGGGGCTGGTGCAGAGGCAGCACCTCAGTGAAGGCACCTCCTGCCTTGAAGCTGAGCTCTGCCAGTGCTCTGAAGCCCCTTTTAGACTGGGAAGAATCTTCCCCCAGATATGTGGCCCACTCTGACACCTCATTTCAAAGTAATGCTGGTTCAGGCTTTAGATGTCTGAGATTTTTCTGTGAAACATCAACATACCTATAAGGCATATAAATATGTTCAAGTGATCATGGGGCATCGTCACGGTGGGTGGAGATTCACACAATAACCGAAAAATATCGAATTCCCATCCTGGAGAGCTCTGCCTCATTCTCTAATGGAACAGTAAGAATCCCCCGAGTACAGGGCCAGTGACTAGTGAAGGGGGATGGTCCTTTGATGGGCCCTTGATAGTGATGACTGTACTTATGAACCTTTACTTTTGAAGTTGAAACTTAGCCTACTATTATAGAGTGCCTAAGAGTTACCTCTTGAGATTCTCCTTGTCGTTCAAATGTGGCCTCTCTCTAAGCTGAACTCAGCATAATAAATGCATTACCTTCCCACCAGTGTGGGACATGACTCCTGGGGATGAGCCTCCCTGGCACTGAGGGATTACTACCAAGCACCAACTAGCAATGCAACTGGAAAAAGACCTTGATCAAAAAGGGTAAAGGGTAAAGACAAATTAGTGTATATGGCTAAGAGACTTCAAAGTGAGTTGGGAGGTCATTCCAGAGGTTACGCTTATTCTTGTCTCAGCAGGATCTTATTGACTGCCAAAGTAAATACTATCTCAAACAGTGGGGCTCCTGAGGGCTCAGGAGACATCCAGACACTATAGGCAGGGCAGACAGCTCAGGAGTTTGGTGCCTTGCCAGTGGGCCCTACTTTGGGATTTATGCTCCCCAGTGTGACAAAGTTGGTCTCAGTTGTGGTTTCCCTACACATGGTTCTTCTGCCCCTTCTATTTGAACCTGTAGTTAGTACTAGAGTTGATAGGTGTTATGTCCAAGAGACTTAAATCTTTGGGCTGTCCATGTGCCAGCTGGACCCTGAATGAACCCACTCTCCAGTTCATTGGACTCACCCAGGACAACTAACAAGGAGATGACAATGGACAATGACCATCCCAAGGAACAGAGAGAGCCTGCAACTGCAAGCAAGATAGTCACATTCATCTGCCCCATGAGATCAAAGCCCCCTCTCATTTAGAGGTGGAGTGGGCATCACCATCCCAGAATCCTCAGGATTAGGGAATGAATGATGGACTAGAGTAGACTTACTGGTATTCTACTATAGACTTATTGTAATTCCAGCAATGGAAGAACTTCTATCAGCTTCACTGTTACTGGCCACTTTCTCTCTAGGACTATATTACTTTATGGAGGCAAAGCATGGATGTAAAAGTGAAATTCTCACAATTGCCCCTCTCTCCAGTGCCCAGAGCAAATTCTTTTAGGATGAATTCTTTCCCAGGAAATGCATTGGTCTGTCCCTTAGACTCCCAGTATGTATACATTCTACAGAGGCTACCTAGACTCAATCTTGAAAGTGCTTTCACTCCCCTGCCTCAGAAGTTTGTCTTCTTCTTTGAAGTTAAGATTTCATGGGTGACAAATGCTGATGAGTCAGTAAAAAACTAGATGGCACATCAAATTGTTCCCACATCCAGATTTCTCCAAATAGAGAATAGAAAACATCTAATTTAGATTGAATTTGTTAGATATATGTCAGTAAGACATATATATGCTCACTCTTGATTACAGTTGTTTCATTTTGTATACAGTGAGGATTAGAGGTTTATTAACTTGCTGGAAAAAAACACTGAACCACTAGAATTCTATGTCACTGCTTGCCACGCATTAGTTGTTTAGTAGAGGATGTTAATATCGACTGGAACATTGCTATTTTTGTATGAATGATAACAGCCTTTCTCATGACTTCTTCAGAAAAATGGGGACTTTTCTATTTCCCAAGCAAGGGCTATATACTTATTTTTCAATTATTCTTTTAAAGCCCCTTTACTGCTATTCATTTTTGGCTCCTACACTTGTGTTCCCACTACTTTTATTATGCTATCATTCTGCACAGAGGGGCTGGTAGCAGAAGATGAGAAAGCTAATGGTTTCTTTGCAGACGAGGCTGGTCCTTGGATGTGGAGCTGATAGGACCGTATCGAGAGACTTCCCATATTCACCCCTCTTGAAGCCTCCTTGTCTTTCACCTTGAGGTCAGGTGATGCAGTATTTAATCCACAGCTCAAAGAGTAGGTCTTCCTTTCTCCATCACATGGAACCACAGAATCTAAAGAGAAGATGGCCCAGAACTATTTCATGATTTCTCTGGAACACAATGCAATCATAAACACATGGAGAAAATTTGCCACCATAGCTTCCCTTAGTAATACAGCCCTAGGAAGCTCCCCTAGGTGTCTAAATTAAACTTTCCTGTTAAAATTTAACCCATTTCCCCATTGTTCATAGAACAGGATAAAAGGTATTGGTTCATTCAATAGTTTTTATTGGGGGGAACAGTTTCAAAATATCAGTTTAATTTCATATTCATGTTAATTTTCCAAATTTGAAATCATTTACATTATTCTGCATTTAGTGGAGTTAAATTTGCAAGGTGTTTTTTAAAATTTTAGAATAACGAAGTACTAGTATTCTGAAAGTCTATATGAAAAATTAAAACATGGGGTAAATCATGTTGCATCTGTGGGGAAACCACTTTTTCCCCAAATATTTGAGATATATTATTTAGAGATAAAAATTTCTAAAGTGGAGTTCTATAAACACATATACTCAGAAGTAGACTTAAGCTGTAAACTTGTTTGGGAAGACTTCAGAATTTATTTTTAGAAGTCACAGTGTAAGAAATGCTTTCATGGATGGAGGCAGTAATTGCAAAAAACCACCATGCTGGTAATTGCCCCGTGATTAAGATTCAATTTGTTGAGTTTGGAAATGAATTGAGGAGCCCTTCTTGCTTTTGTTCAAGGGCGATGAAATCCTCAGTGAGCCCAGTGGATTGCAGAGCCCTAGAGGTTGTTATCTTCTGCTTGTTGAGTTTAGAAGGCCCCTTGAATGATAGGGAAATTGGAAAGCTTCTCATCCCAGGGCTGGGGCAACTGAGTTTCCCTGAAGCATATGGCCACTCATCCTGATCAAACTTGGGAGCTGCTTACCAATAAAAAATGGCAGAGGGCAGGGAAGTGGTTATTGGGCAGGCAGTCAGATCTGCCATGCATCCCTCTACCCTATATCTTCTTATCTTCTCCATCTTCAATTTGTTCGAAGATGTGAAGAGATACACACATTTGCACATAGGTAGTAACAGATATCCAGAAACATAAAATTTGAGCGGGTTATTTATAATTCTCATGAGAAATACATGAAATGATTAAGGAGTACAAGAAGGATTACTTTATTTTTAGCAGTGTCGTATGTTTTGTGATACCTTAATAACTTAAAATTATTTGTCATGGTAACTGTTGGTCAGAATAGGTATTTGGTTACATTCTGGATAAATAAGGGTTTATTAAAAATGTATGTTACATGGATTTCTTAAAAAGACCAGTATATGTGCCTGGTTATTGATTAGACATGGGGAATAATGAAGGGAGCTAAAACTGAGTGATGCAGTTTCCTTTCTTGGGTAATTTCCACCGACATCACAAGCATAGGGGCAAGCCCACAGTTTGAGGGGAAAGATAATGAACTATATTTTGAATATGTTAAATTCAAGTGAGACTTCAAGATGTAGGTAGAGAGAGTGAGATGCATGTCTGAAACTCAGGGGCCATCTGGGGTTTAGACATAGATTGAGGAGTCCTTAGGTAGCTAAAATCAGGAGAGTAGATGAGATGAATGAATAATCTGCCTTAACATCTTAGACTACTTCCAGTTTCACTCCTGCCCCCTCTATGTATGATCTCTTCAAAGCTAATGCAATCTTAATTTTATATTGAATAAATGAGAATTAGGAAAGTAAATCTTTTTTATGCCCATCTCCATCCCCCAAGCCATATAATGCATTCCAAAGCTCAAAGGAAGTTCTACTTGGATTTTTCCTGCATTATTCTTGCGACATTCTTCTCTACGAATTCTAACAAGAGCTACATGATCCTAAGGCAAATGTAATATTAAACTGCGTTTTATCTATTCATGTTGACGATGAAGAATTTGCAGCTGCAGCGTTTGTGGCCATGAAGAAGGCAGTTTGTAGACCCCAGAAGTGTCTGCGCTGAAGGAGCAAGAGCTAGAAACATGGCGAAGCTGAGAGGGAAGAGGGGCAGGTCACGGAAAGGTAGTAGCTTTATTACTAGTCTGTTGTTATCATCATTTCTGACCCAGGACAGAGAAGTGTGCAGTGCACTCGTGATGTGCCCCAGTCCAGCTTTGCCACCTGCTTTGCTCTGCTTAAAATCTGTCAATCTGAGATTTCTTAAGCCCCGGTGGGAAGTGAGGTAATTTAGGAGGTCCTGACATGGTGTGTGCAGTCAGAATCCCTTAGTGATACATGCTTTCCTCTTCCAATGTTTTCTTTTTCTTTTCAAAGAAGCTTTATTGTACATAAATGTTACATCAAAAATATAGGGGATTCCCTTTTACTCCACCCCTCCCCCTCCCACACTTTCCCATATTAACAACATCCTTCATTAGTGTGGCACATTTGTTACAATTGATAATCACATATTGAAGCATTGCCACTAACCATGGACTATAGTTTACATTATAGTTTACACTTTGCCCTGCCCAATTTTATAGGGTTTGACAAAATGTATAATGGCCTGTATCCGTCATTGCAGTGTCATGCAGGACATTTCCCATGTCCCCCAAATCCCCCATGTTACACCTATTCTTCCCACTCCCTCCCCTCAGTACCTCTGGTGGCTATTGCCTTTATATTAATGATACAAGTTCTTCCATTGCTAAAATAAGTCTATATTAAATTAATAATAGGTCTTCTTTAGTCCATAGTTGCATTCCTCCCTTATGTTTGCTCAGTCCTCAATCTTGAGGATTTTGGATGGTGGTGCCCACTCTGCTTCTGACTGAGAGGGGGCTTAGATCCCATGGGGCAGATGGGTGGGACTGTCTTGCTTGCAGTTGTAAATACTCTGGGCTTTTTTTGGCTGGGCTTTATCCATCATCATCCTTTATTAGTTGTCCTGAGCGAGTCCAATGAACTGGAGAGTAGGTGTTGGCTGCCACTCTGCTGAGATTCAGGGCTCACCCAGCATACGGACAAACTGAAGATTTAAGTCTCTGGAAATTATATTTGAAGAGTATAGTGCTAGTTATAGGCTCAGATAAGAGGGGCAGAAGAGTCATGTGTAGGGAAACTATTAACGAGTTTACCTCTGTTGCACTGGGGAGCACACGGTCTAAGGTAAGGCCCACCGTTCAGTCTCTTTTACTCCTGCTGCTTTAGTCAAGGGGAAATCTCGGTCCAGTGCTGCTGAGTCTTTAACAACTGCCTATCACCAATCTCGGAGAGAGAGGGAGAGAGGCAGGCGTGCAAATGTGAGCTCACACACCTGGGGAGCTAACAGGCAGCTCGGGCTCAGCATCTTGGCCAACAACGATCTAGTAGTATTAAATAACGTCGTGATTGTGTTTTTCCAGTTACTCTTGTTTATGAAATATAATTCAAGTTTTCCATGTATAGTGCTGATACAAAATTTCTTTTCAAAATGAATGTACTTAGGTTTACAAAAAGTGAGTTGACTTAGAGAAAAGCATTAATAACACGGTAGGTGGTAGGTGGCT
Source organism: Tolypeutes matacus (assembly GCA_026826555.1). NCBI lineage: Eukaryota > Metazoa > Chordata > Mammalia > Cingulata > Chlamyphoridae > Tolypeutes > Tolypeutes matacus. The sequence goes on along the minus strand of JAKSZT010026446.1, from coordinate 11,846,737 downwards.
TTGGCTCCTGGTCAGTGCCCTTCACGTTCCATCTCTCCTCCTTTCCTCCTGCAAAGCCCCGGCGTGTCGTCATCCTAAACGGGCTTCCCCTGATTCTGCAGTAGCCTCCCTTGACTGACGTCCCTCTGCTCCACTCTCCTCCTGCTTCTTCCTAACTCACCCCCTATCCAGCAGCACCCCAGCCTGCTTCCTCAGCTTTGAATGGCCCAGGCTGTCCTGTGCTTTGCTCCTTCTTCTCTACCTCCCCCCTAACTGCCCGTTGCAGGAATGAGATTCCAAATCCCGCTCCCAGGGCAGAGCCCCCTGCAGTGCCTTTGTCTCTGACTGCCCGACCTGCACATCTTTCTTGTCTTTATGTTTCTTTGATCCGTTACCATAGTTCAGCACTTAATTGCTCTCCCTTTGTTTCAGGTATTTTTGACAGCCTACCAAGTGTCTTGATGACAGAACACTTGTCCGTGGATACAGCGCTTAGCACAATGTTAGTTGTTTGATTATGAACAGTGTAACTTAACTGATTGACCAAATGCACTCTGTATCTTCTAAAACCTGGTCTTGCACACAGAAATTCTCCAAAACGGATGAGTTCTCTTTCTTAACGTGGAGGTTTTTCAACCTGACCACAGATTCTTTGTTCCTACCCCTTGAATCTGGGTGGCCTTGTGACTGCCTTGACCCATAAACTCTGGCAAAAGTTTTGTTAGGTGACTCCCAAGTCTGAGTCTTAAAATGTCGTGCAGCTTCGCAGACACTATTCTTGGATTTCTGAGCCACATACAAGAAGTAGGGCCGCCCTGAGGCCCGCATTCTGTGAGAAGCCCAAGCTCTAGGAAGAGCGGCCACATATAAATGCTCCAGTGGACTGACCCAGCTGAGCCCAGCCTGCAAGTCATTCCAGGCAAGGAGCCAGAAGGTTCTGGTCTCCAGCCATTCTAGTTACTACTCCCAGCCATTTGAGTTTTCCAGGTGGGGTGCTAGAAGTACATAAGCAGAGACAAGCCATCTCTGCTGTGGTCTGCCCAGTTTCTGACCCATAGAATCCATGAACATCATACAATGGTTGTTGCTTTATGCCACTGGGTTTTGGAGTGGTCTTTTCTGCAGCTATAGATACACTAGAACATTTCCTTAAAAAAGAAATCATAAGTCTTTGCTGCTTATCCCCTATCCAACCCATAGCTCAACCATTGAGCTACACCCACTCTGCCATCCAGCTCAACTTATTACCAGTTATGCTCACACAAATCAAACAAACACCCACACACAAAACAAATATATATATATATATATAGAGAGAGAGAGAGAGAAATATATGGAGTTAGAGAGATATAAAAAGATTTCAGGTACACTATTAGCATTACTCTTTATTAGAAGTAGATGGCTCCCAAAGTCTTTGTAACACCGAATCTAATTAATCCTTTGTGGCAATTATTATTATTTCTGCTAGTTTTTGTTTCTTCATGGAACCTACTTCAGGAGTGCAGCTGAGAAAGAAAGAAAATACGTCCATACTTTCCCCTCTAATTTATTCTCTCAGATATTAGTGAGCAGTCAACACACAAAAATGGCTCATTTCACTAACAATAAAAAAGATTCAAATTAGAATAGTAATAAAAGTTTTCACTTTTTAAAGATGATACTATCAAGTACTGGTGAGGAGCAGAGAAATGAGCCCTTGCTGTTTTGTGGAGTCTAAATTATAAAACAACTTTTTGACCAATAATGTGGCAACACGGATCAGAAGCATTAGCAGAGTTAATACCTTTTGACTTAGATTTTTTCTTTAGGGAATTTATTTTAAAGAAATTGTTATATATGCATAACATTTTTCAATATTCTATGTCAGGTCGAGTTCTTGGACTTGGAGGACCTCCAGGGAAGAAGATAAAGTCAGTGGCTGTGTTTGGCTTCAATTCTGGTGTTGAAACAGGCAATAAACTTATCCATATGGCATAATTTAAAAATTATAAGTGCAACAAAGAAAAATAAAGCAGGAAACAATTGTGGGAAGAGGGGGCAAAATTTAATTAGGGACCTCACAGAAAGCCTCTTTAAAAAGGTACCTTTTGAGCAGTGTTGATTATAATAGAAAAAAGAGGAAAGGAAAAAGCTCTTAAATATTCCAAATGAGAGACTGCTGGATGAATTCTAGTACATCTAGGCAGTGGAGTACCCTGCAGCATGGATTCCAGTGAGGTTCAGCTTTCTTCATTCCTTTCAAGTGAAAAGGTGTGAAAAATACTATTTGCAATATTCTTTGTATAGTTTGTTTTTCCTGTTTGTTTATAATAAAGAACTATATACCACATAGATATAATGAAAGGCAGGAGGGATGTACTTATATTTATAGTGGTTATTTCTGAGTAGTGGGATTATGAATAATTTTTGTTCTCCACTTTTGCTTACTGTATTTCCTAAAAGTCCTACAATCAATGTGCACTGCTTCATAAAAAAGAAACAAAAACAATTAATAATAGTTGTTCTTTAAAACTACCTTCAGTAAACATTCATTGCGTAAAGGGTACAGAGTTTCTGTTTGGGGTGTTCTTTACATCCACCCCTCAATGAGAGTTGGTTTTTTCATTTGTTTTCTTTTTTTAGGAGGTTCTGGGGATTGAACCCAGGACCTTGTATATGGGAAGCAGGTGCTCAACCACTTGAGCTACATCTGTTCCCCAAAAGGTTTTTGTAATGAATGGAGATTATGGTAGCACTTCAATGTGACTATAATGCCACTGAATTGTACGAATGAAAATGGTTAAATGGCTAATGTTATGGTTATATGCCACAATAAAAAAAAAGACAATGAAAAACAAAGCAAACCCCAAAATGACCTTCCTTCTGGCCCTCCTGTGCTCCTTTGACATTTACCAGGAAAGCCTCTTGAGGTAAGGCATCATCAGCTGTGCTTATTTACTTCCTTTTCCAGTACTCGATGTTGTCTGGCACACAGTATATGAGTATTTTGTAAATAGTTATTGAGTGAATAAATGCGTGAAATCATGAAAGCAAGCAAAGAGTTACTTTGTTGAGTACTTCCTATGTGCCAAATACAATGCTAGGCACTTTATACATGTTATTCTGATTAATTTCTGCAGCCACAGTGTGAGGGAGGGATGGTGCTTTCTTTTTTATGACTGAAAAACAGAGACTTGGCGGTGCTGAGCAGCCAGATGCGTGGAACTGGCATTTGAACCCAGGCTTGTTCCATTGCATGGCTGAGCTCCATCTTCCTGCCTCCTGCTTCCCACATCCCTGTCTCCACACATGAAGAACGTGGCTCATAAACGAAGACAACTTAGAGGAAGAGAAAGCTCTTTTTAGGCAGATGATTGGCATCTGAGAGGTCATTTTTCTCTGTTGTTAGTAAGAAGGAGTGAAGTCTAATTGAACTATAGTAAAATATTAAGGCATTATTAATATGGTTATAACAGCTGGTAAAATTGTTTGGTGGGATTGAAAAAAACACTTTCAATAATTTTTTTAATCAGGTAAAATATTAAAACATATATATATTTTGTCATAACCTATAAAACTGTGCAGGACAGAGTGTAAGCTATAATGTAAACTATAGTCCACGGTTAGTAGCAATGCTTCAATGTGTCTTCATCAATTGTAACAAATGTACCACACTAATGAAGGAAATTGTTAATGTGGGAAAGTGTGGCAGGGGGAGGGAGTGGGGCGTATGGGAATCCCCTATTTTTTATTTAACATTTTTATAATCTAAAGCTTCTTTAAAAATAAAAAATTAATAATAAAAAAAGACATTATTAATATGATTATAATGTCTGGTAAAATTGTTTGGTGGGATTGGAAAAAAACACTGGATTTTGCAGACTAAGTAAGTCTGGGTTTTAGTCCCAACTCAGTTTCTTCATCTGTCACATCTTTATGCATCTGGATGCATAGAAGAGAGTTCCCAAAACAGTGGCTTAAAAAGGTAGAAATTCGTTTCTCTCTTCCATGAAAGTCCAGATGTCGGCAGTTTCTTGACTCCACAGCCTCCCAGGGCACAGGTCCGTCGAGCTTTGGCTCTCGAGTTCCCATCCTTGCCTCCACTTCTCTGGCTGCAGGATGCGGGAAGGCAAGAAGGGCCAGCCTCTCCCCTAAAGGACACTTCTAGAAATGCACCATCACTTTCCCACCTGTCCTGTTGTACAAACCTAAGTTGCATGCCATGCTTAGCTGCAAGGGAGGCTGACACATGGAATCTTTATTCTGGACAGCCATATGACCAGCTTGTGTTCTGAGTTTCTCTGAGAACACAGATAGGGCTGCTTAGAAGTTTATGCCAGTCTTATGTGGGCTGCTCTAACATTCTGTGATTCATTAGGTATCCCTAAAAACATCACTTTTGTAAGTGATTTGGGTGCATATGCTGTGTGTATGGATAAAGAATGAAAGAGAATTATAAAGGAAAATACTGGTATTTTAAAAACTGCTGTTTTACTTAGTCCTCGTATAGAAACAATCTCTCAAAGTCTGATGAAGTGAAAAGGAAGTGAATAAATCCAGAAGTTTTTTTAAAACTTCCAGTAGGAACATAATCAAGTGGTATTTGATAAGACTGCAGTAGAAGCTATTAAATCCTTACCTTGGATGACATTAAATAGCAAAAACCTCCATTTAAAAAAATATTGAAAGGGGTGTCAATCTGTGCCTACTGAAGTTGAACTGACTTTTTTCAAAAGTGATTGTATGGAGTATTATTTTCTTCAAAGCTGCCTTCCATTTTAGGAGAGCAAAAATTTAAGCAAGGCAGGTTTTTTTTTTTTTCTTTCCTGGCTTTATCTCCCTTAAGCAATTTAAAGGAGAATTAAGCTTATTTTAGTTCTCTAATTTTTTCCCATTGCGAAAATTTTCTAGTTGGAACGTAATTCAGTGTTCTGAGATATTATTGTGTTCAGAGATATTACTGGGGTGTGAGAAGCGTTTCTGGCTCAATAGCAGACGCTAAAGAATTAACTGCTTCGCCTGCCAATGATAATTGCAAAAACAAAATGAAACATTTGAATGTAAGTACTGGTAATAATTTCTTCTTTAAGTTTACATGCCAATTTGATACCAAAAAAATTAATGAGGCATTATGATTATGCAGTTAAACATAAAATGTGACAAAATGTAAAGAGTATGTAAAAGGTTAAAACCTCCTGTTAATATTTCTTCTACGTTTTATATATAAAACTGATTATAAATGACACAGGAGGTACTTTGCTAGTTTCCTGCAACTGAATGAATAATCAAAGTATTGTTGGTTTAAAGCCATGTTTTCTATGTCACAAGTAAAGCCTAGCCCCAGAGGAGATTGTCTTTGATTTTTAACCAGCAGTGGTTCCTGATCAAAAGCCAAGCTCATCACATCCTACCTTCTAGGCCTCTTCTCTTCTTGGTAACATCCCTATTTTTTTTCCATTTTTCTTCTTCACTCATTCATCAGCAATTTACCTTGAACATTGTTATGTCTGTAACGTAATCATGTTAAAGACATTCTAAAATAGAAATAACATCTCAGTAGTATTGAAAATATTAGTTCCCTTCTAATTTTAGAAGGGTTACTGTGTCTCAGTTTGCGTTTCTCCTAGGGGTGTTTGTTATAACTCGTATCTTCACTGCTGCTTCCATTAGTGAGCTGCTTTGGAATTCAGTTGTAGAACTTTGCTTTTTCTCTTCGGGGGAGGAGGGTGAATCAATGGCTCCCCTGCTGTAAGAAGGGGTGTCAGTACAGCTGGGGCCTCCTGCCACCTGGGGCCTGCTAGGTTCACAGACCAGGCCTGGGGGAGGGGAGGTGGGGGAGGGGCTTGGAAACTGGATAATGAAGAGATTTGGTTTGTGCTTCTAGAGGTAAGAGACAGACAAAATCCAGTTAGTACAATCTTCTGGCAAGTCTCAGTGTCAGCCCCTCCTGAATTCCTTAAGTGGAATTCCTCCTTTCTGAGGTTTAGCATTTCACAGATGATCCAGAATAATAGCACTTATTTCCTGCTGCCTCTTAGGAATGTGGTAACTTAGATGACAATTCTACCTGCATGGGGGAGGGAGTAGGGGACAACTGCAGGAAGTGATCAGAGGAGCGGAATCTGACATAGGACAAAGCCAGAGAGTTCAAGGACAGCTCAGGAAAGGAGCGCAGCAAATGGCAATGTCCCAGAACTGTCTCCGTACTTCAAACTTGGCCGAAAAGTGACGTAAAACACAGGTCAGGAGCAGTGAATGTGAGGAAAGAGAAAAGATGAAAGATGGAAAGAATACAAATAAGGAAGGCATGAAAGGAAAACTTGTGTTTATTGACCCATAAAGACAAAAAACAATAGAGGAAATTTATGGTTGGCTGTTTTTTTTTTTTTTAACAGTCCCAAAGGGGAAAAAAAGGAAGGTTTACAGAAAGAAAAGTGGTGACATTGAGACACACATGGATTATTATGCAAGAATCCTCCTAAAGAAATAATTGATGATGATGGGCTGATGTTGTTTTTCAGTTACTTAGAGTCTGTGGGTGAAAGTCGGAAATGAGCTTGGGACAGTTGATATTTGTTTTGGAAGATGAGCTCAACCTTGGCTGGAGTTTACGGTAGTATATTCCCAGACAGCTCCAAACAGCAGCCGTTTCTGTTCTGTGAAGCCTGGCGGGGAGAGAGAGCTGCGGCTGGCAATGTGGACATGTGTGGGTCAGGATGACGAAGTGATCCGGTGAATCAGACGACTTGGAGCGTGGCGAGGGACCGCAAAAGTGCGAGGAGACCATGCCCTAGCAGACTGGGGTGAACCCTCTGCTCGAAGCCTTTTGCCTGGAAGTGCAAGTGCTGCTGCAGGTGTGTGGCAGAGCTCAGGTGCCCGGGGAGGCATCCAGGTGTGCCCGGTGCACAGAGCACGGCCTCCACAGGGCACGGGGCAGAAACAGCATCTGCACACCTGTGTAAAGGCACGCGCGTGCCGTTTGACTAGATTTAAGATTGGTACGGCAGAAAAGTCAGAAAGGCCACCTGATCTTAGCATCCTGAGGGAGAAAAGCAGGAGGGGCCACAGGTGCAAAGACCAAGCTGTAAAGGGGGTTTTCTGCGATACCCGAGCTCACTCTTAAGGACCAGATTTTAAAGTAAAATAGCGCATTGCTCAGTTTCTTCTCAGCAGAGCTTCACTGTGAGGAGAGACCTGTGTGGTCAGGAATGCTAAGCAGGAAAATGTGGTGGATAGCACGTTGACTGCTTAACATTTTGGGTGCCTTCCTGCTCAAGTGTCATTCCGGGAGTCTCCTGGAGATGATGCTCTGTCTAAGGCACCAAAGCCAGTAGCTCTCTCCTGCCATCAAGGGCAAGCTGTGAATGAGTGTTCTGTGACCATCCCTTGCTGAGTGCCCCAGGTGAGAGCAGTGGGCGCTGGCTCCCACATGGCCAGGCCTGACAGCTTCCTGGACCCACAGGGCATCCTCTCTGGGTCCTGGGTGGCCATGTGGAGGTCTCAGGCAAGTTGGCGGTGAGGGGGAGCCTAAGCTTCCTGTTTGTTCTGGACCTCCCATTCCATGACCTGATAAATTTCCTTGGGACCCTTAGCACTGACACTGCAGAAGTGTGGTCTTCTCACATTCCCTTTCCTTCTACTTTGATCCTTGGATGTTGATGCTTGGACCAAGCTAGGGTTTGCTCTGTGTCCTCTGGATTTGTGAATTTGGGCTTGAATTTTAGGAAAAGGCTGGGGATAAGCCTTTGATCCCTGTGGGTTTTCCCATCTTTTCTTTTTCCTAGTCCATTCCAAAGGTTGATATTCCCACCCATTTCAAAGAAGTTTGGTGTGTGACTAGGGTCGTGATGTCTATGACAGCCATGGCAACTGGCCCCATAAGATATCCTGAGAATCTGAATACAATTTTAGAGGAGTGATAACTTGTTAGAATCGTAAGGATAATAGTGAGGTGTTCTATGATCATGTTTCTGTCTTTTCTACTAAGTCTGAGATAGAAATTTAGGGAGGTCAGATTTTTCTTGTTTCTTTTTTTTTTTTCTTTTGTCGTATATTTAAAGTAAACTTCTAGGTTCCTTTGCAAATTCCTCAGATACATTGGATTACTATACACACATAGATTCAAATTTGTGGTTTAGGTAGGAGATACAAAGCAGTTAGAGGAAGAGAGGTGGGTATATTCATTTAACTTTCCACTATGTGTACTGACTGCTTTAGACCCCCTATAAAAGTTTATTTGATATATAGGAAGTCAATAGAATATGAAGGTAATAAGAATAAACAGACATGTCTGAGCTTGATAAGTTGCTTACACTGGTAAAAATAAGTTACTATCAAAGAGGCAGTTTGTGAATTTCAAGTCTATGATATATATCTCAAGTTCTTGAGGTCCAAAGCCAATAAATATTTGATAAATGCAGTGCTGTATGAATGAGAGTGAAAACGGAAGGCATGTTGAACAAATGAGCCACATTTCACGAATGTGCCCAGAAACGGATTCCAACAGTTTCATGGAGTCAAAATCCAATTAACATTAAGGGAAACTGGATCACCAAAGAATGGCCTGAAATAAAATTTCAAAATGGAGAGGAGCAGTGCCACAGAATGAGGACCTATCAAACTCTGAAGGCAGAATTTCAGGAGAAAGAATGAAGCTGCATAAAACTGACAAATAATACCCGAGGAAGATGAGAGCAAAATCAAATAATGGGGAAAATTTTCTATGTGGAACAGAGCCCAATTCAGGAAATGATTTAAATATCTAAAGTATATAGATAATACATGATGACTAAATTTTGATTTTTAAAAACTATTTCATGAAATTGAGTTTTGAGCCCAATGGAACTAGACTATATCCAATGAGTTTGCCTTCTAATGGTTTGACACTCTTTGGAGTTTTTTTTTCCATAGGTCAATATGTATGTGTGTGTTTATACATATATATGTGTGTGAAGATATACCTGTGTGTGCATATAAATGATGTGGAAAAAAGAAGGCTATTTGAATTTTATATTCTAGAATAATGATTAACCACTTAGGGAGGGAAAAATGTGAATTTAAACAGAGACCTAAAAAGATTAGTGAGTGTGGATTTCAAAGATCTAATATTGGAAAAGAAGATGCAATGTGCAAGCACACTGAACTGATAATATGAAAACAAAAGTATTTGAAGGATAAGGAATGTGCTAAGAAGTAGTCAGCATGCAAAATTACCAGTGGACATTAGGAATATAATTTAAATAAATTCAGCCTGAGGAATCTCTTGGTCAAGGTCAAGGGAATAAAATGTCTGGGAAGGTAAGAGACTGCCGTGGCCAAAGGGTATATGTAGGGAAAGATCACAGCCTGATGTGCAGGAAGCCTGGTAAAGACTTGCTAGCCCAGCTGTGGCCCCTAAAGTAGCAGCAAGGGCTTCCTGGGCACCTTAGAAACGCAGAACCTACGGCTCACTGCGTCAGTGCCCGCCAGTGCCCGCAGCTGGAGATTACCAGGGGACTCGAGTGCACTTTCCAGTTTGAGGAGCACTGTACTTAATGGTACTAAACAGCAGTTTGTTTGGTGGGTAAAGTTTTTGGAGGATATTGATACCCTCAAGATTAAAGAGGAGATGAACAGTGAAAATTCTATAAAGCAGAGGTGGATTCTAGGCAAAGGGTTACCGGGAATTGAGGCTTTGCCATTGATACAGCAAATGAGGAACCCAGGCTACCAGGTCAAGAGAATATATAGATAATACATATATGGTTATGATTAAGGAAAAATATAACTGGATAAATAAAACCAAGAGTGTCAAAGATTGGTAATCCTATATTCTTATATAGTTTTGAAATTTTATGCTTGTTTAAAAGAAAGACTGAAAAATTTATAATTGTACACATATGTAATATGTATACATATAATGGTAATGCAAGAAAAATGGTGTTTGGTTCATTTTAGAATACTTTTTCAAGGCAGTAGTCTCTAGAAGGCCATGGAACAGCTAGCTGATTTTGAATTTCTGGGTTTATTACAAATGAATACATAAAAGCCTTGAGTTAAGAAGAAGATCCTTGAGGATATTATGTTGCGTGAAATAAGCCAGACACAAAAGGACAAATATTGTGTGATCTCACTGACATGAACTAAATACAATGAGTAAACCTTTGGAGTTGGACTCTGAAGTGTAGGTTGGTGGGAGATGGAATATGGGATGAGAAGGGTATATGATGCTTGATGAATGTAGATTGTTGAATAAGGTCAAATGTAAGTATGTGGTAATGGTTGGACTTGATGGTAACACATTATAATGAATGTAACAAACACTGTTGATTTATGGATGTAATTGTGGCTGAAACGAGTAGTGTAGGGAGATTAATGTTAGTTGGAGGAAAGCTGGAGGATAATATAGGGAGTGTAAAACAATGATTTCGGCAGTAGATGAGGATTGTGGTTAAAAATATAAATACAGGAATTTTCTTCTACAAGGTGTTGAGAATGTGGTGATCATGGGGAAAATATAACTAATGTAATTTATGGACTATAGTTAACAACATTGTAATGTTTTTGTAGCAAAAACAAAGTTTTTTGAGCAAAGTTGTTACTATATTAATGCTAAAGATAAAAAAGATTATGGGGTTTGTTTTTTTGAGATATGAATATTAAGCATTTTTTCCCTTCTTCATTTTTGCGTTAATGAGGAGACCTTGACTTTGTCGTTTAACTGATCTGTGTTGATCTGTGTATCTTTCTGAACACTTGAGGAACAATTGAGTTAGTAGTTGGAATTAGAGGAGATAAAAGTGACTGCTCAGAACTTTTTAGAAGTATTGCTTCCATAACTTGTTGAGCTGTTGTATTAGTCAGCCAAAGGGGTGCTGATGCAAAATACCAGAAATCGGTTGGTCTTTATAAAGGGTATTTATTTGGGGTAGAAGTCCACAGTTACCAGGCCATAAAGCATAAGTTTCTTCCCTCACTGAAGTCCATTGCCACGCATTGGAACAAGACAGCTGCCGACGTTTGCCAGGGTTCAGGCTTCTTGGGTTCCTCTCTTCCCGGGGCTGCGTTTCTCTCCAGGCTCAGCTCCTCTGTTTCCTCCACAAGGTCAGCTGTAGACTATGAGGCTCCCTAGGCTTTGCTTCTCTCCACAAGACCAGCTGTGAACTCTCAGGCAAATGGCTCGTCTCTATCCCGGGGCTTCTCTCCTTCCTCACGACCAACCTCCTCCGTCTGCTCACCTCCCCGGGCTCCAGCATCAAAACTCCAACATCAGAACTGCTCCAACCCTGTCCTTTGCAATGTCTTTTAGACTTGAGACCACACACGCCAAGGGGTGGGGCTGAACACCTTAATCATAACTTAATCATACCCAGACTAGCAGACCAGTTTACAAGCATAATCCAATATCTAGTTTTGGAATTCATAATTATATCAGACTGCCCAACTGCTACAGCTGTCTTTTTCTTTTCTTTTCTTTTCTTTTTGAATTTGTATTTTTTAAAAAGTGAACCTCTGGAAACAGATGGTGTGACATCACCAATAAGACCCAGGCCCAACCAGAGACTGTCTCCATCGCCGTGCATCTCGTTCAGGCTCCATGTCACCAGCACTCACTAACTTAAAAGTCGCCTCCGTGCAGAAGTTGCAGACGGTTCTCATTGCAGAGGTAAACTCGCTACCAATGAATCCTCTAAAAAATTTCTGAATCAGAATTCCCTCTATTTCTGATGCACTGAATGATCTGACTTGAATGGAACTTTCTCTTTCAATCAAGAATATGGTGACAGATTCATGATCCTGTCTTGTGCATATTACCACTGCTTTCTCCATATGCACTTCTGCAGAGGTTGTTTTCTTCTCTGTGAGATGATGTCCTCTCTCACCTGTGCTTGGTGAAATCCTGTGAAATTCTGTTAATTCTTTAATATCCAATACAAATATCACCTTCTCTGTAAACAGGTGCTTGATTCCCTCTTCTATACAAACTCCTACAATAACTAGCCTTCCTCTCCCTCCCTCTCTTCTTCTTTTCTTAAAATGGTATACTGTTTTTTAATATAACATTTTATTATAAAATTAATGCATATTCAATATTAAAGGATGGAAAACATAGAAAAGTATTAAGAACTAAAGAAAAATTACATATGATGCCATTTCCTAAAGTAATTGTTACTAACATTTTATTATAACTTCTACTTAGTCTTCTCTCTCTCTCTCTCTCTCTCTCTTTCTGATTAGAGCTTCTTTATTAGGTTTCTGTCAAGTTTTTGTTGTTGTTGTTGTTCCAATCAATTTTTATTGAGGTATGTTTCACATTCAACAAAATACATCCATTTTCAGCACAGTTAGATGAAGCTTTAAAAATTTTTTTTTTAATTAGAGAAGCTGTAGGGTTACTGAAAAATCGTGCGGTAAATAGGTTTCCCATACACCCCCATCACACAGAGTTTTCACTAGTATTAACATTTTGCATTAGTGTGGTACCTTTGTTACAATTGATAAAATAATATTATAATTATATTATTAATTTCAACTTACTATTTGTGTTGTATGGCTTTAAAAAAAATTAATCTCATAACATATATAAACCTAAAATTTCCCCTTTTAACCATATTCAACATATAATTCAGTGCTATTAATTACATTCACATTATTATGCTATCATCACTACTGTCCTTTATCAAAACCTTTCCATTACCCAAGCAAACTGTAGCAATTAAGCATTAACTCTCCATTCCCTACCCCACCAATGAACCAAATCACCTGTATTCTAGTTTCTGACTCTATGATTTTGCTTATTCAAACTATTTCATTTCTGTGAGATCATGCAATATTTGTCCTTTTGTGTCTGGCTTGTTTCATTTGACATGATTTCTTCAAGGTTCATCCATGTTGTTACATGTGTCAGGACTTGTTCCTTTTTTACAACTGAATGTTATCCCATTGTATGTGTATCAGTTGATGAATACTTGGGTTGCTTCCATCTTTTGGTGATTGTGAATAATGTCACTATCGACATGGATATGCAAATATTTATTCCAGTCTTTGCTTTCAATTCTTTTAGTAGATGCATAGAAGTGGGATAGCCAGGTCATTTTGTAATTCTATGCTTAACTTTCTGAAGAACAGCCAAACTGTTTTCCACAGTGGCTACACCATTTTACATTCCCACTAACAAGGATTGTTCTTATTTCTCTACTTCCTCTCCAACACTTGTTATTTTCTGTTTTATTTCCCCCCAAATAGTAGCCATTCTAATGGGTGTAAAATGGTATTACATTGTGTTTTGATTTGCATTTCCCTAATGGCTACTGATGTTGAGCATCTTTTTCCAATGCTTTTTGGTCATTTGTATATCTTCTTTGGAGAAATGTCGTCTATTCGAGTCTTTTGCCAAATTTTAATTGGGTTGTTTGTCCCTTTGTTGTTGAATTGTAGGATTTTTTTATATAGTCTAGATCAACTGTTCTTAACTAGGGGTCCATGGAAAGACTTCAGGGAGTCCATGAGCTTGAATTGAAAAAAATCAACTTATTATCTTTATTTTCTCTGATCTCTAACTGAAACTTAGCATTTCCTTCACTTATGAATGTATGCAATAAATAAATTACAGTAGTATTCATTTCACCTGACTGGCAAAGGAGTCTGTGGAACAAAAAAGTTTAAGGATGTTCTAGATGGTAATCCCTTTTGGATATGTAGTGTCCCCATATTTTCTCTCATTCTCTAGTTTGTCTCCTTACTTTCATGATGAAGCCCTTTGATGCACAAAAGTTTTTTGTTTTGATGAAGTCCCATTTATCTATTTTTTCTTTGGTTGTTTGTGGTTTTGTGTAATGTTTAAGAAACTGTTGCCTAAGACAAAGTCCTCAAGATGCTTCCCTGTATTTTCTTCTAGGGGTTTTATAGTTTTGCTTCTTATGGTTAGGTCTTTGATTTATTTTCAGTTAATATTTTATATAGTGTGAGGTAGGGGTCCACCTTCCTTCTTTTGCATATGAATCTCCAGTGTCCCCAGCACCATTTGTTGAAAAGACTATTCATTCCCAATTGAGTGGACTTAGCACCCTTGTCGAAAATCAGTTGTCCATGGATGTAAGGGTTGATTTCTGAGCTCTCAGTTCAATTGCATTGGCCTATTTATCTTGTATACTTGTGCCAGTACTATGCTGTTTTGATTACTGTGACTTTGTAATAAGTTTTAAAATTGGGAAGTCTGAGTCCTCCTACTTTGATCTTCTTTTTCAAGATGGCATTGGCTATTTAGGGGTGCTTACTCTTCCATTTAAAGTTGACGATTGGCTTTTCCATTTCTGCAAGGAAAGCTGTTGGCATTTTGATTGGGGTGCACTGAACCTGTAAATTGCTCTAGGTAGCATTGGCATCTTAACAATATTTAGTCTTCCAATCCATGAACATGGAATATCTTTCCATTTATTTAGATCTTCTTTGATTTCTATTAGCAATGTTTTGTACTTTTCTTGCATGACTCCTTCACCTACTTTTTAAACTTATTCATAGTTATTTGATTCTTTGAGTTGCTATTGTAAATGGAATTTTTTACTTGAATTCCTTTCCAAATTGTTCATTACTAGTGTATGGAAGCATTACTGATTTTTGCATCTTGATCTGGTACCCTACCACTTTGCTGAATTTGTTTATTAGGTCTAACCACTGTGCTATGGATTTTTCAGGATTTCCTATATATAGGATCATGTCATCTGCAAGTAGTGAAAATTTTAATTCTTCCTTTCCAATTTGGGTGCCTTTTATTTCTTTTTCTTGACTAATTGCTCTGGCAGAACTTCCACTTCAGTGTTTACTAATGAGTGGTGACAGTGGACATCCTTATCTTGTTCCCAATCTTAGTGAGATAGCTTTCAGTCCTTTACCACTGAGTATGTTAGCTGTGGGTTTTTCATATGTGCTTTTTATCATGTTTTGGACTTTTCCTTCTAATTCCTAGTTTTCTAAATGTTTTTATCAAGAATGGGTGCTGGATTTTGTCAAAAGCCTTTACTATGTCAACTGAGATGAACAGGTGTTTTTTTCCCTTCTTTCTATTAATATGGTATAATACATTAATTGATTTTCTTATGCTGAATCACCCATGCATACCTAGAATAAATTCCACTTGATAATGATATATAATTCTTTCAATTTGCTGTTGGATTCAATTTGTTGGTATTTTGTTGATGATGTTTGCATCTATATTCATAAGGGATATAGGTCTGTACTTTTCTTCTGGTATCTTTATCTAGCTTTGGTATTATGGAGATATTGGCCTTATAGAATGAATTAGGAAGTAAATATTCCCTCCTTTTCAATTTTTTGAAAAAGTTTGAACAGGATTGGTGTTAATTCTTCTTGAAATCTTTGGGGTAAAATTCACCAGTGAAGTCATCTGGTCTTGGGCTTTTCTTTGAAGGGAATTTTTTGAGTACTGATTTAATCTCTTGTTTTTGGTTTTTTGAGAGTTCTATTTCTTCTTGTCATTATAGAGAATTTGTGCATTTCTAGGAATTGTCCATTTCAAATAGTTAGATCGGCACCGACATACAGGTACCAAATGCATGGAGGGGCTACTCTGTTCTTTCTGGAACCCACAATGGAAGCACAGGCTGACTCCACAGTGCTGCGTTGGGGGAGGGACCAGCAGGGAACACAAGCTTCTTCCACCATTTATAAGGAGACATTATTTTTATTTGGCACTTGTCCAGTTACTGCAACCCTTTAACTGTTTTCTAGAGTGAGGAAAATTATTCTGCCACCTTTTTTCTAGTTATTCAAGGATTCTGTGGGGGAATGGCACCCTGGAGTGCCTTATGCTGCCATTTTGGTCAACCAGAAGCCAGTTAGATGGGTTTTGACAAATAAATACACACATATACCAATGCCTCAATCAAGACATATAAATAATGCCTTCATCATCCTGAAAAGTTTCTAATGCTCCTTTAAAATAAACGCCCTCTCAGTTCTCTGTCACAGGTAACCACTGATCTGGTTTCTAAAACTTTATCACTATAGATTAGCATTTCCTGTTTCAGGACTTCAAATAAATGGAATCATACAGCATATATTCTTTTGTGCCTGGCTTCCTTCACTCAGCATGTTTTTGAAATTGACTCAAGTTGTTGCAAGTGTCAGTATTTTATTCCTTTTGATTGCTAAGAAATATTAAAAAGTAGTATATTCTGGTATGAAAGTACCTCGTTTTGTTTATTATTCACCTTTTGACAGACTTTTCCACTGATTTTTGTCTAATGCGAATAAAGCTAGGATATCTTTGTAGAAATCTCTGTATGAACATGTGTTTTTTTAATTTCTCATAAGTAAGTTCCTTGGAATAGAATGGCTGGGTTATATGTTAAGTGTACTTTTGTTTTAAAATCTTTTTTTATTTTTAAAAAAAGAAGATAAAAAACCTGCCAAATTCTTTTCCAGAGAGATTGTTCCATTTTATACTCCCACTATCAATGTATGAGAGTTCTAGTTTCTCCACATACTTGCCAGCACTTGGAATGGTTAGTCTTTTCAAATTTTAGACATCCTAATAAGTGTGTAGTTTTATTTCATTGTGGTTTTCAGCTAATGATGTTGAGCATCTTTTCATGTGGTTGTTGACTATACATGTATCTACATTTGTGATGGGTCTGTTCAGAATTTAAGTTGGATTGTTGTCTTCTTATGGATTGTAAATGCTCTTAAATATCCAGATACAAATCTTTTGGCAGCTAAATGTATTGTGAATATTTTTTCTAGATCTGTGGCTTGCATATTTATTTTCTTAATGGTGTCATTTGTAGAACAGCAGTTTTCAATTTTGATGAAGTCCAAATTATCATTTTCCTTTTATATTTAGTCCATTCAGATATAGGCCCTTATATATGCTGCCATAACCTACAGAACTGGGTGGGAGAGAGTGTAAATTACAATGTAAACTATAATCCACGCTTAGTGGCAATGCTCCAGAATGTGTTCATCAGTTGCAATGAATGTACCACACTAATGAAAGAAGTTGTTAATGTGGGGAAAAGTGGGAGGTGTGGGGAGTGGGGCATATGGGGATCCCTTCTATTTTTTTATGTAACATTTTATGCAACCTAAGTATCTTTTAAAAATAAATAGAAAATATATTTAAAAAGAAAAGAAAAGAAAAGAAAACTTTGCCTGACCCAAAGTTATAAAGATTATCTTCATCTTTTTTTTTTTTTAATAGGAATTTTAGAGTTTTAACTTAAATTTAGGTCTGTTATGCATTTTGAGTTCATTTTTGTGTATGGTGTAAGATAGGAGTGAAGTTAATTTTTCCATATTGCTGTCCATTTATTCCAGCACTATTTGTTGAAAGGGCTATGCACTCCCCATTGAATTTTCTTGGCATTATAATGAAAAATCATTTGGCCATATTTGTGTCAGTCTATTTGTGGACTCTGTTCTTTTCCACTGATCTATATGCTATCTTTATGCCAATACCATGCTGTTTTGATTACTGCAGATTTATAATATATCTTGAAATGAGGTAGTTAAGCTCTCCATCTATGTTCCATGCCTTCAAAACTGTGTTGGCTATTCTAGGTCATTTTCATTTCCTATGTATTTTCCTATTGGCTTGCCATTTCTACAAACAGTCTGCTGTGATTTTGATTGGGTTTGTATTGAATCTATGATTAATATGAGGAGAATTGATACCCAAATAATATCGACTCTTCAATCTATGGACATAGTATATTCCTTCGCTTATTTATCTTTTTATTTCTTTCAGCAATGTAAAAGTGCACAGGTCTTACATATATCTTATTAAATTTATCCTAAATCATGTGTTGTATTGGTACTATAAATTTCATTTTTAGTACCATTTGCCAATTATTTATGACTTATACATAGAAGTACAATTCACTTTTTATTTATTGATATTGTATCTCATGACTTGATAAATTTACTTATTAGTTCTAGCAGCTGTTTTGTAGATTTCTTAGAATTTTCTACATAGACTATCAGGTCATCTGTGAAGAAAGAGTTTTACTTCTTTATTTCTTCCCTATCTTTATGTTTCTATTGCTTTTCTTACCTTATTTCACTGGCCAGGAATCTCCAGGACAATGTTGAATTATACTGATAGGGCCATATTATTAAGACCATGCAATATTTGTCCTTTTGTGTCTGGCTTACTTCACTTAGCAAAATGTCTTCAAGATTCATCCATGTTATCATGTGTGTCCCAATTTCATTTCTTCTTACTGCAGCATAGAATCCCATCATCTGTATATACCACATTTTGCTTATCTATTCATTGGTTGATGGACACTTGGGTTCTTTCCATCTTCTGCCAATTGTGAATAACGCTGCTATGAACATCTATGTGCAGATGTCTGTTCGTGTCACAGTTTTCAGTTCTTCTGGATATAGCCCTAGTAGAGGAATTGCTGGATCATATGGCAGTTTTTAATATTTAGCTTCCTGAGGAACCACAAAACTGTCTTCCACAGAGGCTGCACCATGTTGCAATCCTTCCAACAATGAAGGAGTGTTCCTATTTGTCCACATCCTCTCCAGCACTTATTGTTTCCTGTTTTTTTAAATATATATATAATGGCCATTCTGTGTGGTGTGACAATATCACATTGTCGTTTTGATTTGCATGTCCCTAATAGCTAGTGATATTGAACATTTTTTTCATGTGCTTTTTGGCCATTTGTATTTCTTCTTTGGAGAAATGTCTATTTAAGTCTTGGCCCAATTTTACAATTGGATTGCTTGCTCTTTTATTATTGAGTTGTATGATCTCTTTATATAGAATGGGAATCACTTAATGGATTGATAGTAATACATTATAGTGAGTAGCAGCTGGTTTATAAATGGGATTGTGGCTGAAAAGGGTAGTTGAGGGATGTAAATGTTAATTGTAAGAAAGCTAAAGAATAATCTAGGAACTGAATAACACAGTGAACCCAGAGGTGGATGAGAATAGTGGTTGATGGTACAGATGCAAGAGTGTCCTTTGTGAACCAGAGCAGATATACGTCATTGTTGCAGGGTGGTGGGAATGTGGAGAAGCATGGGGAAAATACAGTTGGTGTGACCTATGGACTATAGTTAACAATACTGTAATATTCTTGCATCAATGCCAAAGATGTATTATATTAATTAATAGGAGGGCATGGAAATAATATGCCAAATGTACACTATGGGCCATAGTTAGTGGTAATAGTCTGATAATATTGTCTCATAATCTGTAACAAATGCTCCACAATGGTGTTCAGGTGTTGTATGGGAATTCTACATATGTGCATGATTGTTTTGTAAGTTCACAACTTCTGTAATAAAAATATATTATAAAAAACTCAAAAAAAAAAAAAAAAAAAGATAGGAACAAACATCCTTTCCTTTTTCTCAGTGTTAGAGAGAATGTGTTTAGTCCTTCACCACCAAGTATGATGAGTTGTAGGCTTTTATCAGATTAAGGAGGTCTCCTACAGTTCGTAGTTTGCTGAGCAGTTTTAATCATGGATGGATATTTAATTTTGTCAAATGCTTTTTCTGCATCTCTTCCAATTTTTCTTTTTTATTCTGTTAATATGATAAATTGTATTGATCAATATTTGAATATCATCCCACCCTTGCTTTCTGTGATAATTCCACTTGGTCATGATATATTATCCTTTTTATATATTACTGGGTCCAATTTGCTGGAATTTTGTTAAATATTTTCATGTCTATATTTGTGAAGGATACTGGCCAGTAGTTTTCTTTTAATGTCATTGTCCGGTTTTGATATCTGGGTATTGCCTATTTTATAATATGAGTTGGGAAATGTTATGTTCTCCTTAACTTTCTAAAAAGTTTGTGTGAGACTGTTAATATTTCCTCCTAAGATACTTGAAATTTTTTTCAGTGAAGCTGTCTGGGCCTGAAGTTTTCTTTTAGGGAAATTTTCTAATTAGGATTTTGAAAATTGGAAAATATATAGGGTTTTTCAGATTTTCAGTTTCTTCTTGCATCAATTTTGGTAATTTGAGTTAAGGAATTTGGGCATTTCACCTGTTACGAATTTATTGCCATAAATTTGGTCATAATATCCCCTTATTTTCCTTTGAATATTTAGAATTTGTAGTGATGTTCCTTCTTGCATTCCTGATATTGATCATTTCTATTTTCTCTCTTTCTTCTTGGTCAGTCTAACTAGCAGTTTATCATATTTGTTGAACTTTTGATTTCATTGATTTTTCTTATTTCTGTAAAACCTCATATTTCATTCATATTAACTCTTATCTTACTTATTCCCTTCTTACTGTTTACTTTTGTTCTAATTCTTTCTTCTTTTTCTAGCTTCTTAAGGTGAAAGTTTAAGTCATTGGTTTTTAGACCTTTCCTATTTTCTAAACATTTAAAACTAGAATATTTTCTCTAAGCATTGCCGTAGCTACATCCTATAAATTTTGATATTTCATTTTAATTTGTATTAGTTACCATTATTTTCTAATTTCCTATATCCCATAGATTATTTAGAACTGCATTGTTTAGTTTCCAAATACTTGGTCATTTTCTAGATATCTGTTTGTTATTAATTTTTTATTTTGTTGTGGTAATAGTATATTCTGTATGAATTCACACTTTTTAATTCATGAGACTTCTGTTAAAGCCTCACATATGATCTTTCCTGGAACTATTCTGTGTGCACCTGGAAAGAATGTCTCTTCTGTGGTAGTTGGGTGTAATAGTTTATAAACATCTATTGGTCAGTTGGTTATTGGCTGACTAGAAGACCTAATTGATCGGATCCGGTCACTGAGGGGAGAGTGTTGAAACATCCAGCTACTCCTGGTCATTTGGTCTAGCTTTTCTCTCACTTCTGTTTGTTTTGCTGTCATATGTCTTGATGCTCTCTGATTGTGTTTACAATGAGAATTCTAGTATCGTTAATTCATCATAGCCAGAAGAGGGAGTCTTATGTGTTTAAATTTACCAAAGTTTATCTTACTCCACATACTCTGTTTTGCATACTACTTCTTTTTCATTTAACTTTGTCATTAAGACTTCTTCAGATCATTAAACACTTCTTTATAAACACTTCCTTTTAATGGCTGTTTAATACTCATTAGATGCATGTTCTGAAATTTATTCAATTAGTCTTTTCATATTGGACATTTAGGTTGTTTTCATTTGTATAAATATTGCGATGCCGTTTTTTGTATCTCCCATTTTTTAATACTTATTTCTGGCATAGAAAATCTCTCTTTGTATTATAATTTTCTTCCATGAGCTTCTGTGTGAGAGTAACAATGTCTTAATATTCTTTATATCTGCCCAGTGTCTTGTAGACCTTGGAACCCAGATGTTCAGTAAGTTTTCCGTGAATAAATGGGACTTGGTACTCCTTGAGAGGTGATCAAAGGTGATAAATAATACCTTTTATTTCTGTTCGCTTGAACCATTTCCAGAAATACCTACTATCTCATTTGCTCCTTGCACTCCTGGGAAATCAGTAAGTTAGATATCAATACTGCCACATGATAGTGATACAGAGTGGTAGACTATACGTCCCAGCAGCTGGCTCCTGAACAGGACCAGGCTGCCCCTCACGGCTCCTGTCCTTGTGCCTTTTATACTTGCTCTCTCAGTAGTCTCTGAATGAAGCCAGCCACGCAGATTCTTCTGAATTTCTGAGCCCTGGGCTGCTTGTTCCTCTAAATTAGCACAAGAATGCGGTGAGTTCTGAAGGCCAGCCTAAGACAAAGCTATCTTCTGGGAATCCAGGGTTAGGGGTCAGATCCATCTCAGAAGCCCGTCAGTGGAGATTAGTGGAGCCACTCTGGCTGCCCTTGAATGTCTCCAGACCCGCTCTTCTCTGTCATGTTCCATTGGCAGTATGCCCTGATTTAATGGCATTCCATAAGGGACGTTTCAAAAGCTTATGCTTTGAATTGTGCTTTAGAGAAGGAGTTCTTAATGTAGATCTGTGGCATAATGGTCCCAGACATGAGCAGGTGTGGGTACCAGTAAGTACCCTTTACATTTAACACTCAACTTCAAGAGTTCTGCACGGTCCAGCTGGAGAGGAGAAGGAACTCAGAGTGCCTGGCACTTGTTGGTCAGTATCCCTGTTTATCCTCAGGGTACGGCTCCTACACTTTAAAGACTGCACCGAGACTGAGTTCATGTGGTTGTCCGTTTGCTGCAGACTAGTCCTACTGCTGCACCTGCCCTACCACCGATTGTGCCTCTCTTTGCAGGCACTAAAATCGATGGCCTTGAGCCTTGGCCTGCCCTGTCTGTTGACATTCCCCCAACCAGCAGGGAATGCTGTGCTGATGGTGCTCTGGCTGAACCGTCAACTCCTCTGCTTGACCTCTACTCCATGCCAAGCTCCCCACCATCGAGGTGCTGCCCTTCCCCTAAAGGAGGAAATTCTACTTCTGCCTCTGCCTCAAATGTGGATACAGCTCGTTCCTCCAGAGTGATACTGGGGCATAATATTCTCCCGCAAAGTTATCGGGAAATTATTCTGCTGCTGTATTCTTCGTTTGAGAGTGGTCCAGTAACATGTTGTCATCTCCAGAAGCTTTACAGAGTGTAGGGAAACAGCTTTATTTATTTTGCACATGCCCTGCTCTGCCCCTGACACAAACATGATGAGTGAGGGGCACAGCATTAATACACTTCAGCTAACAGCGCCCATGCGCCGCCCGGGGCCGTCACTCCCCCACGCTCTGGCCTCATAGGATGTCTTTCTGAGGGGTTCCTCACTCCCTCCTTAGAGTTTGCCTTCTGTTGTCCTTCCCACATACACCATGCCAAATTTTCATACATGCTTGCATATGTGTGAATCCCAATAGTGGAAAGGCTGGAATTATTTTCCCAGGATGTTTTTCAACCTCCAAGTCAATCAACAGAGAAAAATTAATCTCTATGAAGGGAGACCAGGAGGCTTAACAGAAGTATCTGCATTTTAGTTTTGGTCTGGCCTTGGTCTCTGCTGTACTATAATACTTTGGATGGAATAAAAATTACATAAGATACGAGTCATTTATGTGCTTTGAGCTCTGAAAAGGAAGATCTTGGTCTTGTTGTAATTAGATGTCCCTTTAAGAGGAAAATCTTTTTAATGGTCATAGAATATCAAGACTACAAGGTATTTTTAAGTCTAATCCCAATATTATTCTGAGCTGGAATAGAGCATCCTGGACAGAGTGACTAGTTTCTTTCCTATCCCTGCCAGTCTTTCAAATGTTTGACGACAGTCCTCATGTGTCCTCACTAAACACCTGTGCAGGGTGTGTTTAAAGTCTCTCCCCTGTGTTGTTTGCTCTCTGCTAAAGATGCTCCAGTGGACTTCCTCGGATAGGAGAACCAGGATAGGTAGTCTTGGCCACAAGTTTAATTAAAAAATGTGTTGGTAGCTATTTACTTTTGCCCTTGTGGTGGAGCCTTTCTTTTATTGCTTTCTTGGCTACCCTTTCCCCTCCTTTCTTCTTCTTTTTTGTGCTTCCCTATCTGTTACTTGGACTTAAAGGAGCTTATCTCTTAGTTGACTTCCAGGGGAGAGGCTGCCTTTCCTTGCTGGGGGGGCTCTCGTATTACAGTTTGGCATTCATTTCTTGAGCACCTGTTTTTGCCAGGCCCTGGGTTAGATGTGAAAAACGTGAGAATTACTAAGAAATAGCTCTGGTCTCTGGGAGCCCATGAATTATGAGACAATATACATAGGGACACCTAATTAGAATGCAGTGTGTTAAGTGCAGTAGTAATAAAACCATGCACAAACTACAGAGGCGGCATTGAGAAGGCAGTAATCAATATGGGACAGGCAGAGAAGTCTTTACAGAGACAGTAATTTCATGTTTGGGTCTTAAAAGACAATTAGAAATTTTTCTGATGGATGCAGTGGAACCCTATGATGTATTTCGAGAACAATGGTCTTTATGGATAAAAATGAAATATGATGAGTGGCAGTGGTGGTGTTACTGCAGAGAAAGGAAGGAGACCAGTCATGATGTATGCCATATTTTCACTGAAGGATTTTAAGCTGAGGAATGGCCTAATAGGTTCTGTATTTTGAAGATAGCGCTTGTGGCGGTGTGGAGGATGGATGTAGAGAAAAGCGATGGGGAGGCCAATCAAGGCTCTCTTGCAATGTTTTAGATAAGGGATAATGAGAAGCTAAATTAAAACCATGACAGTGGAAATTGAGAGAAAGGGACAGAATTGAGTAACATTTAAGACGAAATTGTGGAGGGACTCAAATGTGAGATAGTGGCCGTGAGTAATGTATGCTTCTGACATCGGTCTTGAGAGTGTGCTGGTGCCACCAGGTAAAGCATAGAAAAACAAAGAGGAGCTGTTGAAAGGTGGTATTGAATTCTGTCTCACCTTGAAGGGATCGGTAGGAATCCTGATGGAAATGTCCAGTTTTAGTTGAGGATGGGAGCTTGGTGCTCTCCTTGGTTTCTCAACTCAGACTTATTTTCCTGAAGGTGCGAATTCTAGAACAGTGTCTCCTTGGAATTAATTACATATTGCCTAGCTTATAAAGCTATTTCACATGGGTGAACAGTCCATTTGGTGCTGGGTTTATTAGTATTTGTAACTCAACAGATTTGTAGGTAATTACATCCCACAGAATCCTTGTTCCTCAATAGTTGAAAGTCAGTTAAAAACATCCATAGTTTCCATAGCTGCCTATATCAAGTTCTTACTCTTTGTGGTCATGTCCTCAGCACTTTGATAAAATACTGGCTCATATTAGCCCATTAAATCCTTCAATGCACACAAACCACCTTCTCTTTTCTTCCTTGAAGTCCTCTGGAAGGTTTTAGACATTCTTGCTGGCATCCTAATGACTAGAGCTAATCTACAGGTTTTAGTAACAGTCCTTCATATATGTAGTTTGCAAGTTTATTTTACCATTGGTGAGAAAACCTTTAACATGACTTGTATCTTTACCTTTTTCAATGAACCCCATGCTATCTTACAGAATACCACCTATCCCCTTATTTGATAATCCTGGAAATACAAATCAAAATTTTTTTCTAATAGTATTAATATTACAGCTAGCCTCTGTATCATCGATCTACTTTTACATTCTTTACACATGCTGTGTATAGTCTCCTTTATCTTCACACTGGACCTGTGTAAAGGAATATGTGTCATTCCCATTTTGAAATGGAACTAAATTGGAATAGTTGCCTTTTATTCAAGGACACACTGCAGATTTGTATTGAAATAGAGCCCAGACTATAGTTTCTTTGGTCTTCCCAATTCTATCTCTCTACTTTCTTGTTTTAAATCCCTCTACCATTTTGGCCTGTTTTTAACCCAGAAGAATGATATCATACTCTTTAAATCTAGACTGGGGAATTCAGACAGCATGGGAATGCTAATGCAGCACTTCTAATTGAAATATCCTTTTGGTGGCTCTTATTAAAGATCATTATACTTCTGAATGCCAAACATGCAATTTTAGACCTGTGCTTTAGCTTGAACTCTTAACATTCTTACTCATCTTTCTATATTCTCTTCCGTGTTTTCTTTCTCATAATATCTCAAGGTATGAGGAGATTAAGAAAATATAATGAAGCATTCTCTCTTTTAAATTATTCCTTAAAACTCAAATGAGTCTACTGTTTTGTTTAAAAAGTAATCAAACCTGAGCTATTAGCTTGGTACATCTAAGTTGTTCTACTGATGGATTCCATACTCTGAAATCCATACATGTTTGGAACACATGTATTTGATAGAGTAGAGGCTGTTACCCAGGAAAAATAAAACCTTTTAGATAAAAAATATACTGCTTATTTAACATAGTTATCTTCTGTCAAAAAAACTAGTTCAGGGAGAGGAGTGGGTGTAGCTCAGTGGTTGAGCACCTGCTCCCCCTGTACAAGGTCCCAGGTTCAATCCCCGGGAACTCCTGGAAAAAAAAAAAAATCGACTTAGGAGCTTAGTCACTAGATCAAATAAAATCACTGTTAAATTCCATTCAAATCAAAGAGATTACTTCATTTAGCAGACGGAATCAGTCTCTAATTGAGCATATCGAGTAGAGAACATCATGCTTTGACTCCAGGCTCACTTAACTGAGAACAGCACTCCATTTTAATTCCAACAGGCTGCAAACAAGAATGTGCTCCTGCACAGCCGAGTGTACCCAGCAGCCCTTGCCCAGCATTTGGCCGCAGAGCCAGGCATTGCAGGATAGTTCTTGGATTCGTTCCTCACCTCCGCATTGATAGGGATAGAAAGGCAGGCTTCCCTTTCTGCTCTGTCAGCCATCTTGACAGTGAGTCAGACGCCTGGGAGGTCAGACCCTTCCTGAGGTCTGCTTCCAAAGGCTTGCAAGCAAACGGCGTGTGCTTCGTATGCATCAGCCGTCTGAGAGTGTCTTTGGAAGCTGCGAGGTTATTGTGCCCATACATCTTTGCAGTTTATCAAAATCCATGATTCCACTGAGCCCTGAGCAGTTCTGCAGTGGGAAATGAGTCCAGGCTCCATTTTCCATTTTCTGCTCCACGAACATGTCCAATTTAAGTGTGAGAACACCTGCCCTTCCAAGAACAAATAAGCAGTGCTCTCATTTCTTTTTCTGCCCTTTTAGGTTAAATGTGTTCAGATATTTTTTGCAACATCAAGGAATATACAGAATCTTGTGGGTTATTGAAATCCAAAAGAGTGGTCTCTCAGAGTCCTTTAATTTCAAAAAAGATGACGTGTGAAAACAGCTCAGTCAGTGATTTTAACAAGTTCCCACCACTTCACTGACTTAATTAAAGTAATTTGCTTTCAAAGGCTCTGCAAACTGGGATGATTAAGAGTAGGCACACGAAGAAAAATTGTAATCTTGATTTTTTCCCAGAAAACCTTGTTTACTTGGTTTTCAGAGTTCAGAGCACATTTTTTTCCTTAATAAATGCTGCCACCGAAACAGTCATGGCTTGTATAAAAATTGTCTTTGTTTATGTATGCATGGCATAGACGGTACTAGATCCAGAAGAGTGACTAAACCTGGCAGTTCCAATAAGGTAGGAATATATTCTCTGTCTATTTTTTCAGGAATTAACTTCCCAAGCTCAAAGTTGAATCACAGTTTTGGACCTTCACATCCTTCACTTCCTGCTGCTTTGTAAGCATCTGGGATGGCTTTGAATCCTCAGGAATTGCCCAGATCCGAGAAAGATCCCTTGTCAAGTAAGGGGGGTAGACGATAGCTTAGTGCGACCCCAGCATTATTTGTTCCCAAAGTAATTTCTTGCATTCTGTGACAGAAAAAAGGGCACGGCTGGGGCGACGTGGAGGGACTGGCCGGTTGAGGACCAGGAATGCGGGGCCTAAAGGGTAGACACGCTGGGTCTGGGTGAGTGAGGTGGCAGGTGCGCTCTGACGCACACTCCTGGGGACAGACGGGAATTCTGGGAGACGAAGGAGTGCAAGGAGCTGGAAAGCTGAGCGCCCAGGCCAGCTCTGCCAGAGTGTGCTTAGATGGATTTCATCCTGCGTGGGGGTGCTGTGCAGACCGCACACCACTCAGAGGACGTCTGTGGCTGGAAGAGGGTGTGCGCTGCTGGCCACGCTGTCCCGGACGAAGGCCGGGCTAAGAGGAGCCCGCTGGCCTCGGGGGGCGTGCCTGGGCTGTGGCACCAGCTCCTCAAGGTGGGAGCAAGCAGACTGGGCCCCTCAGCACAGTTGGGGTCCCTGGACCTGGAAGGAGAAAAGGAAGAAAAGGAAGACAGATGTCTTACTCCTTGGGCAAATAATTAGAAAAATAAAAGAAAATGGCTTGCTTTATCCCTAATCTAAACTAGCAAAGACAGACATGTCAGTTCCATGGGACAAGTTGGAAAGTGTGCCTCTCCTCAATCACCGTCAGCAATTATATTAATAGGAGAAGTATTAATAGTAATAATAATAAATGTTTTTACTCCCGATCATGTGGCCAGCCTCTGTAATAGGACTTGTAAATATTATCCTTAATCCTTATCATGCAGCATGGTGGATTTTAGGAGTTTTTTTCTATGGAGAATTGGAGGGTAGGAAACATTGACCAACTTGCCCAGAGCCTCCCAGTTAAATAAGTGATGACTTCAGAATTCAAATCCAGACCATTGCAAGAGCGTAGTCCCTCTCGGAGGTTCTTGGCAGCCGTCTTGTTTGCATTTTAGTGCATCACTTTGGATCGATACAGTATTTACCACAAAGGGAAATGACTTCGCGTGGACGGCTAATGAGCGAAAGCCTCGGATGCGCTTCGCTGTGCCTCTCTGCTGGCAGTTCTGCGTGGGGGAAGCTCTGCCATTTCGTGAGCCTCTGCTCTCAGCCCCCCGCCCTGGGCCATCCGCAGGGGCTTTGAGCAGCTTCAGCACGTGCGTCCAGCGCGTGTTGCCTGCCTGGAAGGTACGCGGAGTGACGGGTGCCCAGAGGCCAATGAGAAGAGACAACTCGGTAGAATGATGTGCAAAAAAGCGAGAAGGCCAAATTTGGAAACCTTTATACGTATGGGCGATAAATAATTGAAATGCTGCCCCAGCTCACAGGAGATCAGGACCAGGCAAATTGAAGTGACATGATACCATTTTTTTGTCCATCATTATCAGGAAAGAAAAAGGATTAATGGCATCTAGGGTTAGTGAAGGGCATAAAAATAGCCTGGTTTGGGGGAGCGTAGATAGATAAAGCCTTTCTGGAGGTCATTTTATCAGTATCTACCAAAATTTTAAATGCCTTTACCCTTAGGCAAGCCATCCCACTTCTAGAAATCAATCTTCAAGAGATAGTGATATATATATATATCCCCCCCCCCCCGTAGGATATTTATTGTGGCATTGTTTGAAGGAGTAAACAAACCGTCTAAAAGTCCATTTCCTGGAAATTGTTAAGCAGCTTAGAACATAATGAGTGTAGGGTGGTGCCTGAGAGCAGGGACCTTGGAGCCAGACTGCCTGCCTCGGATCACCGCTCCCCCTCCCAGCTCTGTGACCTTGAGCCAGTTATTTATTGCTGCATCTCAGTTTTATCAGCTATAAAGGGGGTCATAAGTACTACCCATCTCAGAGGAATGGCTGGATTAAAACATGGAGAGAACTTAGAACTTGACACACCGTAAGCACCGCAGGAGTGTTTGCCGTCGTTGGCATCACTGTTACTGGAAATCCCGTTCAGGCGCTGAAGGGAATGAGCCTATGGCCTGGCCTGGCACAGGCACCATGAAAATGTGAAGTGGACAGAAGCATTCTTCGGAACAATATGTACCGTAAAGTCCTATTTTGGTAAAATAATAACATAAAGTCACATTTTAAATGTCTGAAAATATGTGTACAAAACTGGAATAGTAATTGCCTCTGAAGCATGGACTGAGAGGGGAGGATAAAGGGAAGCCTCTAAATTCTTGACTTCTGTTTACCACAAGCTCATATTACTTTTGCCCTGGAGAGATAAAGATAACTCAGTCACCTGTCTGGCCAGCCTGTGATGAGCCCGTAACACACGGTACAGCGATCGGAGGTTGATCTAACAATACCAGAAAGCTCAGCCAGTAGCTCC
Source organism: Tolypeutes matacus (assembly GCA_026826555.1). Classification (NCBI taxonomy): domain Eukaryota; kingdom Metazoa; phylum Chordata; class Mammalia; order Cingulata; family Chlamyphoridae; genus Tolypeutes; species Tolypeutes matacus. Next base: position 11,817,268 of record JAKSZT010026446.1, on the reverse strand, counting down.
AGGCGTAGCTTAAAAATCGCTAAGTGTTTAAAACTTGGTTTGGTTAGGCCCACAACAAATGCCTAAAATCAATAAATCAATATGAAAACTCTAACATTTGGGGATGTGGATTGTTTTGGAACTGAAAATATTTTGGCTAAGGTAAAGAGCCTTATTGTGAAAATAACAGATTTTCATTTCCTCTCTAATTTTATAACTCTTGGCAATGCAACCTTTGGCTGTGAAATGATTGAGAACGAAATGAGTGTACAGACTGAGCTTTAGTTTCCAAAATAAATGCGTTTTAGTTTTGCTGAGAGAGTTAGGGTCCGGCGAGCTCAGGGTATTGCTGGGAAAGGAGGTGGCGTGGGCGCAGAGGCTTTGTCAGAGACGCAGACTTAAGCTTGAGAATCCACGTGGTGACGCAGCTTTTACCCTAACAGACGACGTTTGGGGAAGCTGGTTCTTTGGAATGCTTGGGAGCCCTTGTTCGGTAGTCAGGATGCCCTGGTGGGCCTGGAGGTGACGTCGGGCGTCTTCTGTTCTGTTGCCCCTTGGACTGAACCCTGTCCTCTCTGTGTTGAAGAGGTCAAGTTCATAAAGAAGATCATGCTTCTGCATTCACAACCCTACTCGTTCCCTCCTCCTGTCAGAGATGCAAGGGGAAGTTGCCTAATGCTATCTATATTGGGTCAAGAAAGGAGATCATTACAGGAATTCTAAGACTACTTTTATTCTTTTTGGAAGAGCAAAGGAACTTTTTGCTATAAAAAGCACAAAGTTTTTTTGTCTTTAAAATTTTGAGAAATTTAAGCGGTGTGAAAGAGTGCACAAAATACTATAACCACTGCCTACAGACTACCCAGAATGGGCAACTGTTAATATTTTATACTGACTGTACTTCGTCATTTTTTCACTAAAAGAAATAAAATGTTGCAGATAAAGATGAAGTCCCTTTTGCACTCTGTCTTTAACTGCATGCCTCTTCCTAATTTCTGGCAATCACTATTACCAATTTAGTGAAAATTCTTTTGGTCTGTTTTTTTAAATATAATTTTTATTGAAGTATATCATTCATACATGAACATGCATAAACGATAAGTGAATAGTAAAGATTGTGAACTTACAAAATAAATATGCGTAACAGCATACAGGGGTCTCACACATCACCCCTCCACCAACACTTTGCATTGTTGTGAAACATTTGTTACAAACCATGCAAGAGCATCGTCAAAATATTACTACTAACTCTAGTCCCTATCTTACACTGGGTGTAGTTCCCCCCCAACTCACCCATTTTAAAAATATATATTTTTATTAGAGTGGTTGTGAACTTACAAAACAATCATACATGTGTAGAATTCCTGTACAACACCCCTTCATCAACACACCACACCGTGGTGGAACATTTGTTACAGGTTATGAGATAATATCATCAGTCTATGACCACCAACCGTGGTCCATAGCGTACATTTGGCACACTTTTCCATACTCCTCCACTATCAACACAGCACATCTTTGGCATCGTTGCAAGAATATTATAGTATTGCTGTTGACCACAGTCCACAGGTCACACCAGTTGTAGTTTTCCCATGCTTCTCCACATTCCCACCACTCTGCAATAGTGCTGTACATCTGCTGTAGCTCACAAAGGACACTCTTGCATCTGTACCATCAACCACAATTCTCATCCACCTCTGGGTTCACTGTGTTATCAGTCCCTAGATTATTCTTTAGCTTTCTTTCATTTGACATTTACTTCCTGAGACTACCCTTTTCAGCCACAATCCCATTTATAAACCAGCTGCTACTCACTATAATGTGTTACCATCAACTCTATCCATTTCCACACTTTTACAGTCAAGTTAATTAAAACTTCTGCATACATTAAGCATCAGTAGTTATTCTCAACCCCCTCTTATCTCCTAATAACTTATACTCTAGGTTTTACCTCCATGTGTTTATTCTTTGTATTTAGTTCATATTAATGAGACCATGCAATATTTGTCCTTTTGTGTCTGGCTTACTTTGGTTAGTATAATGTCTTTGAGATTCATTCATGTTATCATATGTGTCCCAATTTCATACAGCATAGTATTCCATCCTATGTATATACCACATTTTTTTTTTTACCCATTCATTGGTTGATGGACACTTGGGTTGTTTCCATCTTTTGGCAATTCTGAACAACACTGCTATGAATATTAGCGTGATGATTTCTGTTCATGTCAAAGTTTTCAGTTCTTCTGGATATATTCCTAGTAGAGGAATTGCTGGATCATATGGCAGTTCTATATTTACCTTCCTGAGGAACCGCCAAACTGTCCCCCACAGAGGCCCATTTTACACTCCCACCAACAGTGAAGGAGTGTTCCTATTTCTCCACATCCTCTCTGGCACTTGTTGTTGTCTGTTTTTTTAATAATGGCCATTCTATGCAGTGTTAGATGATATCTCATTGTTGTTTTGATTTGAATAGCTAGTAAAATGGAACATTTTTTTCATGTGTTTTTTTGGCTATTTTTATTTCCTCTTTGGAGAAATGTCTATTTAAATCTTTTGCCCATTTTACAATTGGATTGCTTGCTCTTTTATTGTTGAGTTGTATGATCTCTTTATATAGAATGGAAATCAAACCCTTATTGGATATGTGATTTCCAAATATTTTTCCCATTAAGTAGGCTACCTTTTCACCTTCTTGATGAAGTCCTTTGAATCACAGAAGTGTTTAAGTTTGAGGAGGTCTCATTTATCCATGTTTTCTTTCATTGTTCATGCTTTCATAGTAAAGTTTAAGTATCCATCACCTACCACCAGGTCTTGAAGATGTTTCCCTACATTTTCTTCTAGGAGCCTTATGGTACTTGCTTTTATATTCAGGTCTTTGATCCATTTTGAGTTCATTTTTTGTATAAGGTGTGATATGGGGGTCTTTTTTCGTTCTTTTGGCTATGGATGTCCAGTTCTCCCAGCACCATTTGTTGAATAGACTGTTCTGTCCCAGCTGGGTGGGTTTGACAGGCTTGTTAAAAATCACTTGGCTATAGATGTGAGGGTCTGTTTCTGAACTATCATTTCAGTTCTATTGGTCTATGTGTCTATCTTTATGCCAATACCATGCTGTTTTTTTACCACTGTAGCTAGGTAATATGATTTAAAGTCTGGAAGTGAGAGTCCACCAACTTCACTCTTCCTTTTTAAGATGTTTCTAGCTATTCGGGCCCTCTTACCCTCCCAGATAAATTTGATAATTGTGTTTTCCATTTGTTTAAAATATGCTGGTGGAATTTTTATTGGGATTGCATTGAATCTGTATATCAATTTGGGTAATATTGACATCTTAATGATATTTAGTCTTCCTATCCATAAACATGCAATGTTCTTCCAATCCATGAGCATGGAATGTTCTTCCAATTATTTAGGTCTTTTTAAAATTTCTTTTAGCAATGCATTATAGTTTTCTGAATACAAGTGCTTTACATCCTTGGTTAAGTTTATTCGTAATTATATGATTCTTTTAGTTGCTATTGTAAATGGAATTTTTTCCCCTGAATTCCTCCTCAGATTGTGCATTACAATTATATAGAAACACCACTGATTTTTGCATATTGATCTTGCATCATGACACTCTTCTGAAATCGCTTATTAGCTCTAGCAGCTTTGTTGTAGATTTTTCAGGATTTTCTAGATATAGGATCATATCATCTGCAAATAGTGAAAGTTTTACTTCTTCCTTTCTGATTTGGATGCCTTTTATTTCTTTTTCTTGCCTGATTGCTCTAGCTAGAACCTCTAGTACTATATTGAACAATAGGCATACTTGTCTTGTCCCTGATCTCAACAGGAAAGCTTTCAGTCTTTCACCATTGAGTACAATGTTAGCTGTGGGTTTTTCATATATGGCCTTTATCCTGTTGAGAAAGTTTCCTTCAATTCCTATCTTTTGTAGTATTTTTATCAAGAAAGGATGCTGTATTTTGTCAAATGCCTTTTCTGCATCAATTGATAAGATCATGTGATTTTCATTCTTTGATTTATTAGTGTGGTATATTATGCTGATTGATTTTCTTATGTTGAACCACTCTTGCATGCCTTGTATAAAACCCACATGATCATGATGAATAATTCTTTTAATGTGTTATTGGACTGTTAGCAAGTACTTTGTTGAGGATTTTTGCATCTCTATTCATTAGAGAAATGGGTCTGTAATTTACTTTCTTCATAATATTTTTTATCTGGCTTTGGTGTTGGGGTGATAACAGCTTTATAGAATGAGTTTGGTAGTGTTCCTTCTTGTTCAGTTTTTGGAAGAGCTTGAGTAAGATTGGTATTAAATCTTCTTTTAATGCTTGGTAGAACTCACCTGTGAAACCATCTGGTCCTGGGCTTTTCATTTTGGGGAGCTGTTTGATGATTGTTTCAATCTCTTTACTTGTGATTGATTTCTTGATGTCTTCTGTTTCTTCTAGGGTCAGTATAGGTTGTTTATACGTTCCTAGGAATTTTTCCATTTCGTGTACATTGTCTAGTTTTTTGGCATAAAGTTGTTCATAGTGTCCTTTTATGATCTCTTTTATTTCTGTGGGGTCAGTAGTAATGTTCCGTTTTCATTTTTTATTTCATTTATTTGCAACTTCATTCTTTTTTTCTTAGTCTAGCTAAGGGTTTGTTGATTTTGTTAATTCTGTCTGTTGTTTTTTTTATTCTCAATTTCATTTATTTGCTCTGATCTTTGTTATTTCATTCCTTCTACTTGCTTTGGGATTAGTTTGCTGTTCTTTTTCTGGTTCATCCAGCTGTGTAGTTAGGTCATTGATTTTAGCTCTTTCTTCTTTTTTAATGTAAGCATTGAGGGCTTTCAACACTGCCTTATCTGTATCCCATAGGTTCTGATATATTGTGTTCTCATTGTCATTCGTCTTGAGATATTTATTGATTTCTTTTGAAATTTCTTCTTTTACCCAATGATTATTTAAGAGTGTGTTGTTTAATCTCCATATATAGGTGAATTTTCCCTTTTTCTGTCACTTGTTGATTTCCAACTTTATTCCATTATGATCAGAGAAAGTGCTTTGTACAATTTCAATTTTGTTGAATTTATTGATATCTGCTTTGTGACCCAACATATGGTCTATCCTGGAGAAAGATTGATGAGCACTTGAAAAGAATGTATAACCTGATATTTGGGGGTGCAATGTTCTGTATATGTCTATTACTATATTATATTATTCAAGCTCTGTGTTTATTGATCCTCTGCCCAGATGTTCTATCCAATGCTGGGGCTGGTGTATTAAAGTCTCCAACTATTATTATAAAGATATCTATTTCTCCCTTCAGTTTTGTCATGTTTGCCTCATGTATCTTGGGCCATCCTGGTTAGGTGCATATACATTTATGATTGTTATTTCTTCTTGGTGAATCATCCCTTTTATTAATATGTCCTTCCTTGTCTCTAATAACAGTTTTGCTTTTAAAGTCTATATCATCTGATACAAGTATAGCTACCCCAGCTTTTTTTTGTTTTGTTTTGTTTTGTTTTGTTACTGCATGCATGGAATATCATTTTCCAACCTTTCACTTTCAATCTATTGGTATCCTTAGGTCTAAGGTGAGTCTCTTGCAGATAGCATATAGATAGGTCATATTTTCTTATCCATTCTGCCAGTCTATGTCTTTTGATTGGGGAGTTTAATCCATTAACATTCAATGTTATTACTGTAAAGGCAGTTTTTATCTAACCCATTTTGACCTTGGGGTTTTATCTGTCATTTTATTTGCACCACTCTTTTGATACTTTTAGTTACTGTTACGGACACAGTCATCATTTCTAGACCCTCTTCCAAGCCTCTCTCTCCTGTCTTTTCTTTTCAGGCTGTAACATTTCTTTAGTATTTCCTGCAATGCTGGTCTTTTTGTTATAAACTCTCTCAGTTTCTGTTTATCTGTGAATATTCTAATCTCGCCCTTATTTTTTTTTTTTTTTTTTTTTTTTACCGGGAGGTACTGGGGATCGAACCCTGGTCTCTCCATATGGTAGATGGACGCTGAACCTCTGAGCCACGTCCGTTTCCCTAGCCCTTATTTTTGAAAGTCAATCTTGCTGGATATAAAATTCTTGGCCCACAGTTTTTCTCTTGCAGTATCTTAAATATATCATACCACTGTCTTCTTGTATCCATAGTTTCTGATGAGAACTTGGCACTTATTCTTATCAGGTATCCTTTATATGTTATGCATTGCTTTTCTCTTGCTGCTTTCAGAATTCTCTCTTTGTCATTGGCATTTGACATTCTGATTAATATGTGTCTCGGAGTTGGTCTTTTCAGATTTATTCTGATGGGAATACATTTTACTTCTTGGACACAGATATCTATGTCCTCAGTAGGGCTGGGAAATTTTCCACCTTTATTTCTTCAAATATTCCTTCTGCCTCTTTCCCCTTCTCCTTCTGAGACACCCATGACACGTATGTTTGCATGTCTCTTGCTGTCATTTAGTTCCCTGAGACCCTGTTCAATTCTTTCCATTCTTTTCCTCATCTGTTTTTTTGTATGTTCGCTTTTAGAGGCCATGTCTTCAAGCTCACCAATCCTTTCTTCTCCTTCCTCAAATTTGCTGTTAGATGCCTCCAGTGTATTTTTAATTTCATTTATTGCACCTTTCATTCCCATTAGGTCTGCTGTTTTTCTATGTGTGCTTTCAAATTCTTCATTGTGCTCCCACAGTGTCATCTTAATATCCTTAATCTCTTTAGCCATCTCATTGAATTTATTAAGGAGATTTGTTTGAACATCTATGATTAGTTGTCTCAACTCCTTTATGTTATCTGCAGGCTTATCTTGCTCCTTTAACTGGGTCATACTTCCTGTTTCTTGGTATGGATTGTAATTTTTTGGTTGGTGTTTTCGCATCTGGCTTACTAGAGTATTTATTTGGGTGCAGTTTCTCCCTTTAGTTTAGAGATTTGTTGTCCTTTCTCCCTTGCTGGTTGTGTAGTAGGAGTCGAGGATGTAGTTGGTGCTGTAAGCTATGGAGGCTGAAGCTGCCCACATTGCCCCAGGAATTGATGAAGCTTCTCCCACCGTTCTCCTTGTCAGGAGTAGGGACAGAGCTGCAGCCGTGTATAATAATCCAAGTTGTGCAGGACAAGACTGTCTGTAGTTGCCCAGTGAGACTGATAAAGCTTCACACCCTTTCCTCCCCTACCTGGCAGGGATGGAGCTATAGTTGTAGGCAGAAATCTATGCCGTGTGGGTCCCAAATGAACACAGTGCCCAGGTAAACTGACATAGCACCGGACCTGCCCCCCTGCTGGGGTTGGGGGTGGGCCCTCTGGAGTACCCAACAATCTAATCTGTGTGGGCGCAATATGCCTGCAGGTGCCCTGAGAGGCCGAGGGAGTGCTGTCCCTTCTGCCCTTTAGGGGTGGGAATGGAACCACCAACACCCAACAGCTCAGTCCCTGTAGGCTGAAAGCACCCACAGAGGCTGAGGAAGCACCAGCCCCCTCCTATCCTATTAGGGTGTAAGGTTGGGTCCACAGGCACCCAACAGCTCAGTCCCTGTAAGCCAAAAGTACTGCCATTGCCTGGAGAGGCTGTGGAGACACCGACCCCTCCTATCCTACTAGGGGTGGGGGTGGATCCATAAGCTTCCAACCATCCCGTGTGTGCAGGCTGAAAGTGCCTGCCATTGAATGGAAAGGCTGTGGAAAAACCAGCCCCCTCCTTTCCTATTGGGGGGTGGGGTTGGATCCACAGGTACCCACCCATCCAGGCTGTGTGGGCCAAAAGTACCTGCAGTTGCCCAGAGAGGCTGGGCAAACACAGTCTGTCTCCTGTCCTGTTGGGGGTGGGGGTGGAGCCACAGGTGCCCAATGGTCAGGTTTGCACAGGCCAAAAGTGCCTGCAGTTGCTCTGAGAGGCTGAGGGAACACCAGCCCCCTCCTAGCCTATGGGAGTGGGCAGAGGTGGAGATGGACTCAAGGCACTCAGCAAACCAGTTCCTATGGGCTGAAAATGCCTGCTGTTGCCCAGAGAGGCCAAGGAAACCCAGCTTCTCTCCTATCCTGTTGGGGTGTGGGCATGCAGCCCCAAGTGTCTGACTATTCGACCTGGAGAGGCTGGTGCAGGTCCTGCCAGCTCCCTCCCTGCTGGAGGTGGGGCTGGAGCCTAGGCTAGGGCTGCAGGCTCATCTTGGTGGAAGAAGCCAATGCCTAACTTCACTGGATTTTCAGTCAGCCCAGCTACCCCTCATGCCAGAGATGGAGTCAAAATGGCAGCTACTGGCCTCTTTCCAACTTGTACAGGCTCAAACCCTAGCTGTTTCTAGGATTCTACATTAGCCAGCCGAGTCCACTAATCAGTAGCTGAGGTTGGTGGACAACTGTGTCTTCCTCCACCGTTTATGGGATATGGAGCTTCTAACTCCAGCCACGGAATAGCTCCTGAGGCGGCTTGTGCCTCCAGTGGAGGATGGGCACCAGCCTCTGTGGTGTGGAGGGCTCTACTCAGGAATCTTCTCTGCAGATGGGCACCTCCTCCTTCCATTCTTTCAAGGATGCTGCAGGATGCTCTTCTGGTCTCCTGGAACCCTGAGGCAGGTGCTTTAGATAGCTCTGGGTGATCACTAACTGCTCTGTAGCAGGAGCTCCTTACTCTGCCGCCATCTTGGCTTCCCCTCTGGTCTGTTATTGAATACTTTTCTATTCGATTCGGTTCAGGAGAAAATACTGACCACCTCCACTGTGCAAGCGCTGTTCTCTGCACTCAAGTCACATGGGGAACAAAGCACACAATCATCCCTCCCTTCATGGAGCTTACACTCTTACAAAGGGAGACAAACAATGTATATATTTGCAATTCCATAGTGTATTAGAAGAAGAGAGGTGCTATGGGAAAAAGGTGAAATTAAAGTAGGATAAGGGGACTCGGGATCTGGGGGGTAGAGTAGGCAGTTTTCAGTATAAAATGGGGTGGTAGGAATAAGCCTCTTTGACAAAATGAGATGTGAGCAAAGTCTTGATGAGGGGATTAGCCACGTGGTTTTCCAGGGGAAGAGCATTCCGCGCAGTGGGACAGCTTGGTGAGGACGTGGCTGGCGTTTCTAAAGCACAGCAGATGGGCAGATGCCTAGGAGGGAGCCAGCGGGAGAGGCCAAAGAGAGAAGGAATGTCAAGGTACCTGAGAGAGTGAGATGAAAAGATAGAAGCCTGAGGTCAGGAAGAGAGATGAGTTAAATTGAGATGATGCAGAGTTTGCAGCGCTGGGCGATGACCTGGGATTGTGGGGCCAAGGCAGAGTGGAGGATAAGATTATTGAAGGGGTTGGCTCAACACGAGAGGGCTGGAAGGATCGTCTGCACAGATGTTGAAATTTCTGTCAAGATTAAAGGTAGTTTTGGAGACAGTGACAGTGAGAGAAAAAGAAGTGAACTGACGTGAGGGGGTCAGAAGGTAACAGTGATCTCATCTGAGGACACGAAATTCAGAGCTGACGCTTTTGGGGAAGAAAGGGGTGGAGAATGGGTGGTCTCCAAATGGATCTGCGGAGCAGAGAGGACATCCGCCCTCACGGCTCATCCAGTGGTGTAAAGGTGAAGGGAGCTAAAAAGCATCCTCCACTTGAGAGGCTGCAGGCGAAGCGGTAGCCTCAGGGGAGAGCCGAGGAGGTAAAGGGAGAGTCAAGGAATAGATACTAATGTGCAGACTGTGGTCGTTTGCTGTGTTTGCAGCTTTTTTAAAAAGGCAGTTTCGTGTTCAAAATCAAATTACCCTCGGGGAGCAGGTGTAGCTCAGTGGTTGAGCGCCTGCTTCCCATGTATGAGGTCTTGGGTTCAATCTTTGGTACCGCCTGAAAAATAAATAAATAAAAATAAATTTTTAAAAAATCCAATTCTTCTCGTGTGATTGCAGTTCTCTTTCTAAGCTTAGAGGCTCAACTGCCACATACTCCACAGGAGCCCAGGGACATAAAAGGCTTCCATAGCTGCTCACTGGATAAATTAATATAAATATCATTGTGTCTGGTTGGGACCTCAGGGGATGTGGCAGAGGCTTAGAATTCCTAAAGAAATACTTTGTTCCTTCTAAGCATTCTGTTATTCCATTGAACAAATATATATTGAGAACTTAGCACCTGCTAGTTGGTGGTATCCAACAGGACAAAGCCCCTGCCCTAATGGAGTGTAAATTTAAATGGGTGCAATTCATGGGCATAAGTCTAGATTTTTTTAATTTTTTTTTTTATTTTGAGGTATGGGGCCCGGGGATTGAAGCTGGGACCTCGAATGCAGTAGGCTAGCACTCAACCACTGAGCCATACCAACAGCTCCCCCAAGTTGGCTCCCTCATCCCTCCTCTGTTTGCTTGTTTGCTCATTGTTTTTTCTTTTTTGCTCATTGCCTGCTTGTTTTCTTTAGGAGGCACCAGGAACCAAACCCAGGACCTCCCACGTGGGAGGCAGGTGCTCAACTGCTTGGGCCACATCCACTTCCCCAGTCTAGATTCCCCCCCACCCCCCACTTGCTGTCTGTGTCCATTCACTAGGTGATCTTCTGTGTCTGTTTCTTGTCCTCTCTTCTCATTTTTTTTCTCCTCCAGGCTTCACCAGGATTCGATCCTACGGACCTCTGATGTGGGAGAGGGGCACCCTGTCACTTGTGCCACCTCAGTTCCTGGTTTCTGGTGTGTCTTGCCTTGACTCTCCCCTGCATCTCTCTTTTGTTGCATCATCATCCTGCTGCCTGGCTCGCCGTGCAGGCCAGCTCGCCTGCTCACTTTTTTTTTTTAACCAGGATGTGTGGGGGATCGAACCTGGGTCCTCCCATATGGTGGACGGATGCCCAACCACTTGAGCCACATCCACTTCCCCAGTCTAGATTTTTGAATGAAGAGATTTGTACATGATTGGGATGTTTTGCAGTGGTCTCCTAAACATTGTTGAAAGTCTTATTCAGAGGTAGGTTTGTTGTTTTTTGTTTTGTTTTGTTTTTTTCTTTATTAGAGAAGTTGTGGGTTTACAGAACAATCACATAAAAGACAGAATTCCCATGTACCACCCTATTCTTAACACCTTATATAGCTGTGGAACATTTGTTACAATTGATGAAAGCACACTCCATGGTTTAACTTAGGGTTCACTGTTTGTATAGTGTAGCTCCATGGATTTAAAAAAAAATTTAGTTACACATATATATATATACAATCTAACATTTCCCCCTTTTAGTCACATTCAGATACGTATTTTGGTTCTGTTAATTGCATTCACTATCACACCCTCCATTACCAAAACATTTCTATCATTCCAAATAGGAGCCCTGTTCATTTTAAACCTCAACTTCCCACTCCCAATCGCCACCCCATCCCTTGGTAACCTATATCCTAGATTCTGACTCTGTGAGTTTGCTTATTCTAGCTGTTTCAAATCGGTGAGATCATACAACATTTGTTCTTTCGTGTCTGTCTTATTTCACTCAGCATGATGCCTTCAAGGCTCACTCATGTCACTGCATGTGTCAGGACTTCGTTCCTTTTTATGGCTCTGGACTCATGGGTTGCTTCCATCTTTTGGCAATCGTGACTAATACTGCCATGGACATGGGTGTGCAAGTATCTGTTTGAGGCTCGTTTTTATTTGTGCCTAGCCAGCCGTTTTTACAGCCTCACTGCACCTGAGGGACGCAGGTGTGTGCCTGTGTGTGTTTGCATTGCCTGGCTGCGAGGGTGGCCGGGAGTGGAAGGGAGTGGGTGAGGGAGGGGTGAGACATATCTATCATCACCCCCCCCCATCGAGTTTGAAAGCTCAGTGTTGAGTATGGAATTAAGGGAAATTACGTTTCCTTTAATTTTATAATTCATTAATCCCATTTCTATAGATCAAAAAGTACCGTGTGGATAAGTGAATGGAACTTATTTAAAGAAACAAAAAGAATATGCAAGTGTGTTCTAGGTTTGTTTTGCGGTGTTTTATTATCAACATTTCCCTTTCTGCAAAGCTAGAGATGTTATTTTCATTCCCATTCAAGCACATATGAAGCAGGCATTAGATAGGAAATGCCCACTGGATGCACTGGGCGGTGGGGATTTTGGCAAACCGAAGGGCACCTGTTCTTTCTGAAGACACCGGATTCTCGGCTCCAGTGTGGGAATTCAAGCTTAGAGTGGCCAGGCCTTCTGATTTTTTCAAGAGAAATAAGAAGTTTGTTGAAGGCCATTTCCACCATGTTTACAGCATAGTAGAACTAAAAAAAAGATGCATCCCACAGGTGGACGGTTTGAGATCTGTAATGTAGACCATCACCAAGCAAACGATGCCGTTTGTAATGTCACTTTAAACTGCAGTTCCAAATATGCAGACTTACTGGCTTGTACGTCTGCAGCTATGCCAGCCTTTCCCCTTTTACATTTCCTCTGTTTCCAGCGCTCTAGGGCAGCACTGCCCAGTAGAACTTTGTGTGATGATGGAAATGTTCTGTGCGTGCACTGCTCAGTACGGTAGCCGCCAACCACACGGAACTGTCGAGCCTTCACATGCGGCAATGTGACTAAAGGATTGAATTTATAATAAACCTAAACTGCTGTGGGCTTCTTACCTCCAGGTTCATCCCCACAGACGCTTAACTAAGTATTACTAAATCGAAGCAAACCAGTGCACACCTTTGATCGCCAAATGTGGGGCAAGGAGAGAAGTTAAGGAGCTATCTCAGCTTTGGTGGGATCAGGGCGCTCAATTTTATATGGAGGCCCACATGCCGTACGTGTAAATACGTAGAGCTCATAAACCAAGCTAATAGACTATGTCCCATCCTCCTACTTCAACAAGTCTAACTTCATAGTGGCTTGGAAGGCCAGGTTCAAATTTAGGATTCTTGGACTTGTCGGACTTTTCCCTGGAGCATGGCGGCAGGAGGAGAGCTGGCCTTTCTGCCCCACCCCAGCTCCACCTTGCGGCACAGATGGCCCCACTGCATAGGGTAGGGGTCTACATCACTGAAGCTCAGGACCATCTGGGAGATACTTCTGTTTCTCTAGAGGGTGCCTACCTCTTCTCCCTTGTGACTTTAAGACACCTGAAAGTTCTGTGGAATTGTGGGATAAAGTGAGTTCCTGTGGATTCAGGCATCGGCTTTGCCTCTGGGACCGTCCCTGTGATGCAACTACTGCCTCTTGGGACCCCACGTAAGGGCCCACCTCATTGCATACCATTGAGGTGATCAGTTTTCTAAATGGGCTGGCTGACGTCTTCAGGGGCAAATTGCAACCCAGCTTGGCTGCAGCTCTTAAAGAGGGTTTTGGCGCGGAAACAAGGACCGGGTGCAGATGTGAACTGGGCAGTCAAAGGGGAGGTCGCTTCTTCAGGCTGCTTGCTCGCCGTCATAGATCTTTAGCAGCATGCCTCAGAAGATGCCTCTCAACTGGGGCATTCACTTATGCCAGAAGAATTGGGGAGTGGAAGATAAATTGCATGTTGCTTTTAATCCATGAATAAATCGATTCCGTGCGTTCCATGTGATTAAAGTCATTAGTTAAAAAAATCAATGTCTTAATGCTCAGGATGTTTATCTGGATTAGCCTCATCTAAAGAAAATCTTTCAAATGATGTATACATTCTGCTGTTAAGGTAGATAACAGAAAAGAGACACATAATGGTCACGCTATAGCTATACCACTGTGTGCACGTATATGACTGAAAACCCTGAGTAGGTCCAGGGCGAGCACAGCTGCTGCAGCTGATTTTGAGCAGTTGATTTATCCCGTTTCCTTCTGGTTGGAGGCATCTGTGCCCATCTTCATAGCTGGCAGTAAAACCCTTTTAGTTTCCCCTTGGGCCAGGCTGGCGAGCTCTGCCCTTAGTGTGCTGCAGCGCCCTCCAGTGGCGGAAAAAGGAACAGGGATGGAATTCTTGGACGGGGACGTAAAGACCTGGGTGGTCCCAGGGGTAGGCTGAGGAGGTCTGCAAAGCCCTGGGGCCCCTCGGCACTTCTCTGCGATTCAGGATCGTCTGGAACGCACGCCACGCTTTCTGCCCGGCGTCTTAGACCCCGTGAAGGAGTCTGTGCGGGGCGGCTGCCCCCTGCCAAGGGCACTCCCTCGCCCTGTCTCCATTTCCTCCTGTATGGTTTTGTCGCTCATAAGTAATGCCATCGTTGAAACCGAGGTAGCTGTTTTACTGCTGAGATGTACTTTCCCTTGTGTAACTTTTCATCATGCACTGCGCGGCTGCCCTGGGATGGTTTTAGGAAGCGGAGGCTTCTTTCTCAAAGTGCCTTGACCTCATTTTCCCTCTGCCAGCATCAGTTTGAATCTATGGAAACGGAAATCTTTGAGACATTGTTGCAAACTGAACGGCATCCCTGCATGTTCTAGCTTCTTAGACTGAGCAGGTTTTCTTGAGATTGAATCTGAAAGCACCGTCCAGCGGTTTCTACAAGACTCTAACCAATATCCAGCCTCTAGAAGTCCAGGATGAGTGCACACAGCGCCGCCTGAACTGGCCGCGACTGCGCCTGGGAAGAGAGGGCCGTGGTAGCACCTCCAGATGCCCAGTCGACACGCGGGACGCCGGGGCGATGCGGGCAGCGGGCGGGGGGTGGAAGTGGTGATGGGAGAAGCAGGGAACGGCAAGCACCGCCCATTACCTCGGTTTTGGGGTGCTGGTGGTGGGCGTAATTCTGCTGCCGTGAATTAGGAGCGTCCACTCGTCTTCATTTTCTCTGGGTGCTTGTCCATGTGGGAGCCCCAGAGAGCGGTTGCAGGGAATGGGTGTCGCAGCGGCCGCAGGAAATTTCCAATCCATAGTGCCTACTTTCCAGGAATGCCAAATACAACTTTTATTAATGTGGGGCCAACATTTAAAAACATTCAGTAAGTAATGGGTGCTTCATATCTTTTCAGGGTGCAGCAGAGAGTTCAGTAAAAAGGAAAATGAAATGAACTTGCTCTGTAAGAAAACACTGGATGGAACAGGTGCTGTTTTACCCGTTTGTAAAGGCAGCTCCTTCCCAGCAGCTCTGCACTGCCCTCCCCGCCCTGGCCTGAGGCTTTCCGCCACTGCCCCCCCACATGGGGCTCGTGGGGAAGGATGGGGGCCGAGGAGCACGGAGGAAAGGACTTGGCTTTTTATGTGGCCAAACATTTTTATCAGAATATGTGAAATACCATTTTATAGAAAATTCCAAATTTTCCCCAGGTCTCACTCTCCAGAACTTTCTGAGTTTGCTGCTGCTGCCGTCCAGGACTGAGCATTAGTGAGGACTGTCAGCCCATGATTCCAGGCGCTTTGACAAGAGCCATCCAAAAAGGCCAGCGATTTTGACAAACACAAGTGTCCAAACACTGTTAACAGCAAGAGAGTCCTGGTCCCGTCAGCCAGCCGCCGGCTGTCCAGAGCCCCTGCTGCTTCTGCCTCACGTTCAGTTATTTGAGGGAAGGAGTCGGTTTTTCTCAGGGGCACTAGCTCCAGAACACTGTGTGGGCACAGACTGCAGGAAGAGCCTGGCTTCTCGGTCCCCTTAGATCTGTGCGGGGCCCGGACACAGACGCAAGGACGGTGCACCGCGGGGCCCCTGGCCCCTCCAGCCCTCAGCTCAGAAATCAGAGGAGATGGCCCAGGCTCCGAGCCCCGTGTGGACAAGCAACGAAACCATTGCTGGAAGAGTGCAGGGTATGCAGAGGCCTAGGGGATGAGCAGGAGGGAACTGCAGAGAATTCTTTGTGGCTAAAACAAGGGTGTGCGGGCGTGGAGGGAGAGGAGACAGTCGGGCAGCTCGTGGAGGACCGTAAATGCCGAGGTAGCTAGCCCTCCCTTTATCTCAAAGGCAGCGGGGTGCCACTGGAGAATTTTATACAGAAGTAACATGTTTGCAGTCTGGTTAGGTGGTAAGAAATACCTACAAATAAAAAATAAAGACAGTGGCACACAAGCAGTGTTAGAAGACAGTGTGTGCTTCGATGCTGAGTGGATGGGTCGGAGGTGAGGAGGAGAAGCTGCTGCAAGCTGAGCCACCAGGGAAGCTTCCTGAGGGAGGAGGGCATGGCGTTGAGCCGTGAAGGCCAGGTAGGAGAGAAGGGAAAGGCTCACTAAAAGGGGCTTTCTGTCGCTCTCTAGTGGCTCTTTCCCTGGCACCCTGCAGTGGGTGGCACCACTTTCATTCCGCTGAGAAGCACCGTTGGGCGCGATTCAGGGAAGTGTTGGAGCTCTGTGGTCAAGTGCCCTAGCGAAGGTCCTAGGCATGGGGTCCCAAATGTAGACCCCAAATTAAGCGATGCCAGCTTATGCCAGCTTTGCAGAGAAGCATCTGGCATGCCGGCGCCCCAGGGCAACCCTCTAAGGGGTTATACGGATTCAGCAGGTATTTATCTAGAACCTCCTGCGTGCAAGCGCTGGGCCACATCTTGGCCACTGAAGGGGGCTCTTTGGTCTCAGCTGGGTGCCTGATTTTCCTTCGCAGCTCTGAGAGACCATTGCCTATAGCGAGTGGAAATGGGAGTTGTTTTCGCGGACTCTGTGGATTCATAGCTACTTGAGGATGACAAGCCTAATAAATGCCATGGACTCTTCTAAGAAATCAGAGCCGTTTTACCATCAGTTTGAATTTTATCGTTTGGCTTGAATTTGCTCTGGAACAAGTATTTAGCTCTGCTGGAAGTTATTTGTCCTTTCTAGGCTTAACTATGCTAAAGGAAACGAACTTTCCTTTTTGCTAAGAGGAAAAACAGTCATGAAGGGAAGCACAACCGATTTTACCACTCTGTGGGATTCTGCTAACATTTCCAATAATTATGGAAAATCATTCATTCATTCATTCATTCACCTAACAAATATCACATAATGGAGTGAGTGCCGTCTAGGGATACGGAAGTGAACATAACAAGCATGCTAACTACTCTATGGAATTTACAATAAGTGGGGAAGGAAAGGCAACTTGGAAGTTAAGAGATGTTGCTTCTTGTTTGAACTATTATTTTAAAGAGTCCTGGCCTGGGCTTTGGTTGAAGTCCTTCCTCTACTGGTTGATAGTTAAAATGACCAAATCCTTCTGAGATACCATTTTTAAGCAATAAAATGTTGTGGAAAAAATATAGGGAGGGCAAAGAGCCCAAGTGATTAAAATAATTAAGCTGCATGGGCGAGATGTAAAGCATCTTAAAAGACAGGGTCCCTGCATTTGAAAAATTTCCAGTTTGTTCTTCAAAATAAGACTCTGCTCCACAGATTCCTCTGGTGAACGAGAACCTTTTCTTCCAACCTGTTTAGATTCGAAAGCACTATTCCAGATCATTTAACCCAAACTTAGGTCCCGTTTTTGTCCGCAGGTCGTCAGAGCACTTTGCAAATGCCCACCTGTTATCCAGCTGCTGCCAGCACAGGCTGCTGGGTACATTTCTTCTCTCCCCTCATCTGTCCAGGCAGGATTCTCCTGTCCTCTGGAAAAGCAACGGCTTCTGGTCAGGTTGGAGGCGCGTGGAAACCGGCACAGCGCCCGCATCCACTGGGTCAGCTTGAGCTCTTGCTGTGCTTTCATTCCACAAGCAAAAAAAACTCTCCCTTTAGAAGGGAACAGAGGGAAACGTGATGGAATGCAGCAGCCCCTGGTGTTTGCTCCATGCGAAACGAGGGGCGACCGTCTTCAAGAGCACATGTTCTGGGGGACATCCTGAAATTGCAAGCGGCAACCCTTTCTCTGGGTGCGTGGTCTGGCTGATTGCCAGGGCCTGGAGGCCAGCAATTGAGGGGCTGAAACACAATCGGAGGCGATCCGACTGCAGCGCAGGAAGCAGGCTCTGCCTCCAGAGGCCCCAGCGGCCGTGGGAAGCGGCGCCCCGGCCTGCTGCGGGGCCCCGCGGGGCCCGACGATTGGCTCGCCATGGTAAGAAGCCCCGCGTCGTCAGCTCTGCTACCTGGGCACGAGTGCGTGGCAGGGACGCGTGGCCTTTCGGTAGCGGGGCACTGAACGGTGCCTCGAGCTCCGAGGGCACTGTCGGGTTCTCACGCGAAGGCCAGAGACGCCCTTGCCACCAGGGCCCTGACTTCTGGAAACGACCCCCTTGGGATTGCCGAGGCGCTGGCGGGCCCGTGCCAGGTGTGAGCCCTGGCTGACGAGCCTCCCAGGTGCGCGCTCTCCGAATGCAACTGTGATTTCCGTGAGAGCCTTCAGAGAAATCATCGCCCCTTTTCTTGATCTTTTCACGGGGGGCTACAAGCCCGTTCATTCTTTTCGGAGTAATGAATCGCCCCAGTTCTGTGAGCTTCGCTGTTTGTTGGATTTGCACGTGAAACATTGCCAGAGCAAACTTCTGGGTTTTTTTCCTTTCCTTTTAAAACTGTCAGGTGCAGGGAGCAGCCGCAGGAGCCCGCGTTCAAAAGAAAGGGTTAGTTACTCTGGAGGAAGCTTGCCTCCCCGGAGCAGAGCCAGCGTTTGCCGGGTGAGGTGTGAGGTGTGCCTCTGCGGACGCGCCTGGGCCTAGGAGGGGCTGTAGACGCCGCCCTGGAGACGGCAGGGTGTGTCTCAGAGTCTCTGCACCCCCGTGCCCCTGCTGGGTCGCTCCTGTTACAGGGGTAGGACACAGAAGCCCCTGCTCCCTTTAAAGAACTGGGAGGTGCTGGTCGAAACTAAAACCCAAGGCTGTAGAGAGGGGACGCCTGGAATACTCTTATCTGACGGCACAGCTGGTGCGGGAAACGCTTGTTCTGTTCACGATCCAGATGAACGAGGAGGGCGCTGATGAGGGGCCCTGGGGTTTTTAGGAGGGTGCCTGCCTGTCCAACAACTCAGAAGAAGGGAAACTGGAAACCAGACTGACAGCCACTCCTGGGCCCCTAGAAATACACAGACCGCAGAAATAAAGCTGCCAAGCCAGGGGTCTCGGTTTCCCCCCCTTACTGCCGTCAGGTGCTGTTTATCAGCTCACCCAGCTTAGAGGCTCTTCTCACGTGGGAGAAACGGCACAGCAGGGCCTCACCTGGTGCTCGCCCACCAGCTGCATGGGTGGGAGAGCAGCGGCAGCCTGGGGAGTAAGTGCGCGCCGGGTCCTAGCGGGCGTGCCGGGCGTGCGCGCCTAGTCCTAGCGGGCGTGCCGGGCGTGCGCGCCTAGTCCTAGCGGGCGTGCGCGCCTGGTCCTAGCAGGTATGTGCTCCTGGTCCTAGCAGGTGTGCCAGGCGTGCGCTCCTGGTCCTAGCAGGTGTGCCAGGCGTGCGCGCCTAGTCCTAGCAGGTATGTGCTCCTAGTCCTAGCAGGCGTGCCAGGCGTGCGCTCCTGGTCCTAGCGGGTGTGCCAGGCGTGCACTCCTGGTCCTAGCGGGTGTGCCAGGTGTGCGCTCCTGGTCCTAGCGGGCGTGCCAGGTGTGCGCTCCTGGTCCTAGCGGGTGTGCCGGGCGTGCGCTCCTGGTCCTAGCGGGCGTGCCGGGCGTGCGCTCCTGGTCCTAGCGGGCGTGCCGGGCGTGCGTGCCTCGTCCTACCAGGTATGTGCTCCTAGTCCTAGCGGCTGTGTCAGGCGTGCGCTCCTAGTCCTAGCGGGTGTGCACACCTAGTCCTACCAGGTGTGCGCTCCTGGTCCTAGCGGGTGTGCCAGGCGTGCGCTCCTGGTCTTAGCGGGCGTGCCAGGCGTGCGTGCCTCGTCCTACCAGGTATGTGCTCCTAGTCCTAGCGGCTGTGTCAGGCGTGCGCTCCTGGTCCTAGCGGGTGTGCCAGGCGTGCGCTCCTGGTCCTAGCGGGCGTGCCGGGCGTGCGCTCCTAGTCCTAGCGGGTGTGCCAGGCGTGCGTGCCTCGTCCTACCAGGTATGCGCTCCTGGTCCTAGCGGGTGTGCCAGGCGTGCGCTCCTGGTCCTAGCGGGTGTGCACACCTAGTCCTACCAGGTATGCGCTCCTGGTCCTAGCAGGTGTTTTGCCTGAATCCCTTTCCTCTCTTCGTTAGCCTGAGGAGGGCCCAGGCTGAATGCCTGCTCAGCTCCCCGCGTAAGCCCGGGCACCACGGCAGCCTCGTAAGTGTTCACGGGAAATAAGGAGCCTGTCAGGGCCGAGCCTCTCAGCGCAGCCTGAGGAAGCGTGTCGGCCTCCCGGCCAGGTGAGCTTGCCTTTGCACTTGCGCAGAGCTAAGAGCGGCACGGCGCGCTGTTTGCATCCAGGCCATCTACTCAATTTGATCAATTGCTATTTAAAAGGTTGGGGAATTACCCAGGTATATATTATTATAAAAGCGTTGGTCTACATGAGCTCTTCTTAACTGAAAACACCAAAATGACTATATTTTTATAGGGAAGTATAAAACCAGCCAGCTTTTGCAAAAGGAACCATATTTTACCTTTCATTTCGGTGAGAACTCTGTAAGCGATTGGTAGGCTGAGAAACTACTCTTTGATTGTAAGGGGACTGAACCTATAGATTACAATTTCATTATGTCCCTTCCTTGATGAAAGGGAAACCAATAATGTTTCTCATCATGCAAACGTGATCAATTATCTTCTATATCCAAGCGAAAGACACTGCTTAAAACACTCTCCTTGACCTCATTACAATCAGGAGCATGTCTTGGCTTGCTGGGTATTATCCCAAATAAGCCAACCCGGCTTGGCTTCTGTTTCCTTTTTTAAAAAATAAACAAACTTAAAGGAAATGCAAATAATGAAATCCATACTGCATAATTGCAAACAACGTCAGATTATTTAAAAACAAGGGAAATGTGCCAATTTAAAAATAATTTAAAATGTTCGCAAATAATTTTTTACAACTGCTACGGATGTCATTTACTATGAGCCAAGTATTTTAAGCACTTTAGTAATCCTCAGCCTTCCTTCTAAATAGATACCATTACTGTGATCATCCCCAGTCTACCAGGGTGAAGTAGAGAGAAGTTAAGTGCTTTCCTGAAATCACGCAGCTAGTAAGGGGTAGTGCCAAGATTGGAACAAATGCACCAGCTCCAGGATCCTTTCTCCATAAACCACTTCCAAGATGTAACAGGAAGGGGAGTTCCTGGACGGGCTGGGCTTGGATGAACAGGCTGCATTTAGTTGTGGAACCTTTCAGAGATCCAGGCTCCAAGACTGCAGATAACCTTTGACTTTTCTCCTCTCTGTATCAAGTCCACTTTCAAGGAGGGTCTGTGCCTCCTTCCCACTGTTACCTGTTTCGATTTCCTGTCCGTTTGCCTGCCAGTACTGTAATTCATACCTTATGTTCCCACTCCAGCCAATCTCCCTAAAACAAAACAAACAAACAAAAAAAAACTTGTCTGACTGGGAGATAGACTAATATTCTAGAAAGAGGGTTTAAATTTACTCAGACCTAGTTATGTGATTTTGACAGCATTTCTAAAAATTCGTTGACACTTAGTTTTCTTGTCTGCAAAATGGGAAGAATAATTCTTACCTCCACTGGTCACTGTGAGGATTCAGTTAATATGTTTAAAGTAGGATGTGTACCCCCCATGGTAGGGGGACAAATTGGAAGGGAACATTTTAAATTGTATAGGTATAAGAAGACAGGGATTTAAATTTGGAACATGGGGAGCAAATGAAAAGGAAACCAAAGCATGAGATGATGTGAAGGGAAAATTCACTTACACTGGCAGCCGAGTGGATGTGAAATGTGAAAGAGTGAAGCGAAGACTGGCACCCGAAGCACGCAGCTCAAGAAGAGTGAAAAAAAAAAACTCCCTTGCTATAGTTCCTGCATTATCTGGCAATGAGCCTCACACATAGTAGGTCCTCTGTGTTGTTGAATGAATAAATAAAGGCATAAATTCAGGAAGAAAAAGGAACTCAGCGAGTCGGACGGTATGGCTGGGAGTCCTTCTACAGGGGTGCTTAGAAGTGAGTGACAACCCAGCGTGTTCTGGAGGATAATATTGGCTCGAGGAATAAAGTGGCCTTTGCATATGTGGAGGAGAGAAAAGGGGATTAGAGGATCAGAGAAGCTGATCCACATTTCCACAGGTTTTAAAAGTTTGAAGGTAAAATATAGAGGAAAACGAGACAGAGGTTACTAGTGGGCCTAGAGCTACAGCTCAGTAATTCATGACCTGCCGTCTCATTAACGAGATGAATAGAAGGATGTGGACAAAAATGAGTGCATACGAAAGACACCTCCCCCGAAAAGCATGATAAAAGAGGGTCCGAGTGATCTGATTCGTTAGGGTGGATAAGATAGTGTGGTGACAACTGCTCTTGTTCAGTCTCACGGGAGCAGACGGCCCCTCACGGACGCTGGCGAGGTCCATTTGGGGGAGGACATGAGAGCAAAGGCGCACGGGGTGTTGGAGAAGATACCGTTGACGTCGTTGCTGATCAGGCTGAAATGCTGGTTGTAAAATCGATGTGCTGGATGGAAGGCCTCGAAGAAAGCAGCTAATCAGCTGGACAGCCCAGAAACTAAACAGGCTCAGGACAGGTGAAGTCTCTGGAGAGAGGTCGGAGGCCTGCAGGAGAAATCCGTCTGGTCCAGGCTGCCCGCTCGGCTGCAGTGGCCCCCCCGACACCCCCGCCCCGGCTTGGTACCCTCCAGATGGCCCCAGCTTGGAAAGGAGAGCACATCTGTGTGGAGATATTTGGAACTCTGTGTTTAGGCTCCTAACTCGTATTGCAAAAGTACTTGGATTAATTTCCTCATTTATTTCATTTCTGTACTTATTTTGGTTTCAGTATTGAAATCAAAGATAATAAAGAGGGAGCGGATGTGGCTCAAGCAGTTGAATGCCTGCCTCCCACATGGTAGGTCCTGGGTTCGGTTCCCAGTGCCTCCTAAAGGAAAAACAAACAGACAATGAGCAGACATTGAGCAAAAGCAAAAAAAAAAAACAACAGACAACGAGCTGACAGCAAGCAAAAAACAACAAGCAAGCAGATGAGGGAGCCTTCTTGGGAGGGGGATAAATAAATAAAAAGGAATACTCAAAATGGTATTGAAAGATATATGTATAATAAAGTATGTACAGGAAGTGTTTGGAAGTGTTTTTTGAGATGGATAAACTCACTGGGGAAAGGGAGAGGCAGATCACACCTGTATACACTTAATAAATCTCAAATTTTAGCTGTATTGCCTTATCCATATATTTCAATGCTTCCGACTGACATTGTGGTTAATTAGTTCATAGAAAATGTGGCTCGTCAGCTGGGATGTTCTGTCACAGCAAAGACAGGCTGTATTACCATATGTTGATACATCAAAGGCTTCCCCAATTTTTGTCTGCTTTGCACTGAGATTGTTTGCAATCTCTGAATATATAACTTAGGTCTAATCCCACTGAAGAGAGATGAATACCAGTTTACCCCACCTAGGACTTAGAAGTGTTTATTAAGTTGGTGTGAAGGTGCATGAGCAAATAATGAATTAAGTTTTTAAGATACTGAAAATTATATTAAAGAAACCGCATAAAAATGGGCTTTATTGGTTTGAGGAAGATTTGGGTTTCCTCTCCCTGAGCCAATCCTTTATATGTTTGG
The DNA here is from genome assembly GCA_026826555.1 of Tolypeutes matacus. Classification (NCBI taxonomy): domain Eukaryota; kingdom Metazoa; phylum Chordata; class Mammalia; order Cingulata; family Chlamyphoridae; genus Tolypeutes; species Tolypeutes matacus. Next base: position 11,793,852 of record JAKSZT010026446.1, on the reverse strand, counting down.
AGTCGATTTACTTAATCAAGAATTTTTGGGTAGAATTTTTACTGAAGTATAGCATACAAACTGAAGGTGCACAGGTCGTAAAGGCACAACCCACATTTTCAGAAAATGAGCACAGCCAGGTAGGTAGTACTGGGGGAGGGACTAGAATGCCACTGGCACCCCAGAATGCCCGCTTGTTACACCCTCTCACGATCTTGACTTATAACCCCCCAGCTGGGTTTTACTTCTTTTAAGCTTTGTTTTGGAACAGAGGTAGCTAATGCTCTTTGTGTGAAAATTATATCAGTGGATTCTATGCATGGATAGAGATGTGGACTAATATTGTCACTACATTAACAGGTGGAAATTGGGAGGCTTTTTAAAGAGCTTTTTTCTTAGTTCTTTTCCTTGTTTGAAAAACGTTCTTTTAAAAAATGAGCATGTGCCACTTATCAAATACTTATAGGGAGCAGATGTGGCTCGAGTGGTTGAGCACCTGCTTCCCACATGGGAGGACCTGGGTTTGGTTCCCGGTGTCTCCTAAAAACTAACAAAAAAAAAAACCCCAACAAACAACAAGCAAACAAATGAAAAACCAACTTGGGAGCCAATGTGGCTCGGTGGTTGAGCAGCAGCTTCCCACAAATGAGGTTCTAGGTTCAATCCCTGGACCTGGTACCTCAAACAAACAAGCAAACAAAAGCAACAACAAAACACTTATAGGCATTTTTTAAAAAGCAACTGTGATACTCCAGAGTAAGCCCTGGAAATGCTTTGAGCTGGGCTGTCAGCCGGGGCTTCTTTCAAGTCACCTGGGAGGCTGAGTCCGGCGCTGACCATTTGTGCCCTCACTGGAGAAGAGACCCCTGTTCCCACCACGGGTTCTCTGAATGTCAGAAAGAAGTGGCGGTGAGCCTGGGCTACTAAAATTACTGGAAAAGGTTGCAAATAGCAAAGATAAAATAAAAATAGCAATGGTGAAATATGCTGCAGTTTGGTCATGCATATCTTTCCAAGGAGTAAGTCTTACCAGAAGTGCTTTAATCACCTTCTAGGACCCTCTTATTGAGGTAGCTGATGCTTCAACTCTTCTTTATAAATTTTTTTATTTTACTGGGAGGTCCTGGGGATCGAACCCAGGTCCCTCCATATGGCAGATGGACACCCAACCATTCGAGCCACATCCGCCCCCCTGATGCTTCAACTCTTAACATTTTTTTGTTCCATGGACCCCATTGCCAGGCAGGTGAAAACCATGGACCCCTTACTAAGTCCACACTATACTGTGTATTATTTAATAAATATATTGGGAAGCGGCTATGGCTCAATCAGTAGGGCTCCCGTTTACCATATGGGAGGCCCCGGGTTCGGTTCCCGGGGCCTCCTGGTGAAGGCAGGCCCGCCCGCGCGGCGTGGTTAGCTGACCCAGCGTGCGCAAGCAGCAAGGGGGGGATAAATGAATGAATAAATAAAATCTTTTAAAATAAAAAATAAATAAATAAATATATCACACCTGCACCAACACATCCCCACAAGAATAATGTTTTTTGAATTTCAGTGCAAGCTCCTGGACCCCTGGTTAAGACCCCCTGAACTAGACAGACTTGCCTAGTGCCCTGTAGACTTCTTGGGCCCTCATGCATGGGGGCGCAAGGGCTCCCTTGTCTGATAGTCAACCCAACCGCATCCCCTGGGAAAATGGTGTCTGCCTGTCTCCTTTTTCCTCAAAGCTCTCTATTCCTATAAGATTCAAACATGTCAAAGTAATAAATCCTTATGAACTCTAAAGTTGGGAAATACTAACTCATGCTTTCTGCTCTTTATGGAAAAGAGCTGATAACTAAATGTAAGGGTAGCCTGACATGTAGCTGAAGGAACTAAATAACACAAGCTTAGTAAACCCAATTTCTTTTCTTAAAAAAGTTCATTTCTTTGTGTGTGTGTGTTACAAGAGAAACACATCATAACAGTTAGATCATGTAGGGCTCATCCCTGTTGATTTTTTAAGTAGATAATTCTATTCTTTCCTCTTAAATATACCCACACACATATCTGCACCCCCCCGCACCCGCACGCCCCCACAGGGTTATTACTAATGGCAGTAGGTTAAGTCTTCCATTATAAATTCATATTTTCCCACATTTTGCTCCATGGAACTTATCACCACTTTGAATTGTATTTTTATTTGTGCTATTATTTGATTACTCTCTCCCTCTCCGATGGACTGTAAACTCCTGTGATGGTCACTGTCACACCTGTGATGACTAGGGCAGTGGATGGCATGTTAAATATTTGCTGACACAATGGAAGAATGAATATTTTATATATTGTTTCGTACAGATTGTTTTCACTTAATTTATTGTGGCCATCGTTCCATGGAAATGAATCCAGCTCTATGTCATTATTTTAATGGGCGTGGATATTGTTTACCATTTTCTTGTTACTTTAAATAATGCTGAGTGTGCATCTTTGTCCAGGTACAAGTTTAATCCATTGTCCAATCCGGTTTCTTTGCTGTTTCACTCACACTATGTCAGGGAGTAAATGACCTAATTTAAAAAGTGCTGAGTAGAGTAATGGGCAGAGTAGGGGGAGGGGAGAGAGAGGGAGAGAAAGAGGTGGGAGGGTTTTGTTTTTATTTCCAGAAAGCATCCAAATGTTTAGTCTGTGGATTGAGAGCAGAGGGCTGGCAATTAGAGGAGGAGATGCCTGCGGAGGAGAGTGGCAAGGTCATTGCTGAGCTCCCTTGTAGCTCTAAAATCTGTTATCCTGAAGTGTGTGAGAGGTGGGCCAAATATTCCCCTGCATCCGCTCTGCTCTTCGTACGGTCCAGCTGCCCCTTACAATTGGTCACATATGTGGACTTTGCCAAATGGCTGTTAGTCTGTGCTTGATACTCTACAATCAGCCTCGCGTAAATAATGGTCACTCCTGAATTATTCCGCAGCAAACACTGGAGATTTAATAGCATCCTCCAGTGGCATAGCCTGCCCCATCCAGGATGCTGCGGTGTTACTCCAACCCACCTCAGGACAACATACTTGGCTGGACCCCAGTTAATTCTCGTGACCAGTGACCTACTTTGAAGCTCCTTTTGGATCTTGGCAAACCAAGCCTCATTCCCTCCACTAGGGTGACTCAAAATTGTGCTACTGCCTGGAAACAGAAGAATAAAAATATCTGCTTTTAAAAGATACAAATCCTTTTTTAAAGGCTCCCTTCAAGGAATCAGGGCTTGCCTAGCTAATCTCAGATTGAACTATACCCTTGAACTGCTTTTGCTTGCCAATATCATAGAACAGGAGCCCCTTTAGCATCCCTCATGGCTCGACAATGACATTTAAAGGATTGAACTGGGCCAGCACCTAGTAGGTGTTCAGAACCCGATTGTGAATTGGAGAGTCCCAAACTGAACTTTGCTCAGCGGAGGACTTTCAGCTGCTTGTGGCTTATGCTATGTTTCTCTTTCTCTTAATACTTGAGGAGCAGGAGGACTTCGTTTCTCCCCCAGACATTCATTTAGCACTTAGGACAAGCACGGCCTTATTCAGGGAAACTGGAGCATGAGAAAAGCTCCAGATTTCATGGGCTTGGCAGTCTGGAGGAAGACGAGGCACATGCCTGTGGCGATACCTGCGTTCCGTTGGATGTTCCGGCAGAGCAGCCGGCATTTCAGAGGAATGCAGTTGCGATAGGATAAGCCTGCCCTGCTTCCCGAACTTTCATCTCTTCTTCAACAGGTATTTATGACGTGCTGTGCTAGGGACTGCGGGCAGCTCACCAAACTCCATGCCCTTCTGTTCTCCCAGCCTCCCCTGCTGGGGGATTGGTCACCAAGAGCTGGCCACCTGCCTGTAGTCAGGGTGATGTGAGCTGCTCCCAGGCCTGCCCATAAGCACTGCGTGCTTCTCCACGCTCCCCCCACTCTATGGGCTGAGCGCTAACCCAGCATTATTTGGAAGCCACGTGCTGAAGGTGGCAGAGGTTCCTTCATCCTGGGTCTCTGACCGTGTTGGGCAAAGTTCCCATAACCCCCACGTGCAACTGGCTTGGACTCTTTGGTTGTGTCTGAACCATTCTACGTTTTGGTCTACCTGTTAGAGCACTTTGCTGTCAGCCTCTGTATTAGTCAAGGTTCTCTCAGGAAACAGAACCAACAGGCGATATCTGTCAATAGTACAAGACTTTATAAGAGTCTCTCACGTGACTGTGGGGATGCACAAGTCCAGGTTCCGCAGGCAGGCTGCAAGCCAGGGGCTCCGATGAAAGTCCAATGAAGGTCCTTGATGAGTTTCTGGGAGAAGCTGGCTGTCCAGAGACGAGCTGGGAAATTCTCTCTGAATGTTGAAATCACTTCCCCTTTCAAGGCAGTCAACTGATTGGATAAAAGCATCACTCAGTGTGACGGCAATCTCCCTGGCTGATGCAGATGTAATCAGCCATCTATGCAGTAAACTCACTGGTGACTGAAGTCCATAAATGTCCTGGTATTACAATTAGCCCAGTGCTTACTTGACCAAACAACTGGGCACACTTACCTGGCCGAGTTGACACATTAGCCTGACCATCACTGCCCACCCCTTGTCACCTCGGCAACCGTATACATCACCTTAAGCCATACGTAGTCTCTAAGTTAAAGCAGTAACAGGGGTGCATATGTATAGCCTCTCTAATTTATCAAGTTCTCACTAGGCTGTAGGATCCATGCCAGGCAGTAGGGGTACCTGGTACCAGTCAGACACGGTCCCTGACCCCGCTTAAGTTCGGATGAGGGAGATAATAAATATGTGAGCATGCCAGAACTTTAACTATTGGGATAGGTGCTGTGAAGGAAATCCGCAGGGTGGTGAGTGCCGCGTGGGGGCGGAGGCGGCTGCTGGGGCTGGCTTTGCATCATCTGTGGGTCTTAACCCCTCAATACTGGCTATTGGCTAAATTCTGAGAGTGGCAAAATACACCACAAATCAAGGGAAGATGTAGGGAAATCATCGACGCCCAGGACACCCCCACGCAGGCTCCCTTCTAAGCACGCCCCCACCTCCCCCACAGGTGGAAAAGAATTTCCAGGAAAATTCCTGAATCTCCAGAGATCCTATCTCTCTGACAGGCTCCGGGCAAGGTGTGCAGGGCATGGGGGAGCGCCCTTGAGTTTTCGTGTAGATCTGAAAGACAAAAAAATTCAGCTTCATGGTCCAAAATCGCTTTACATTGACTTTGCGACTTTGATTCTTTTAAAGATCAAAGGAAAAAAAAAAATCATTGAATACATTTTTTTAACCCAGTGAGCTTCAATAAAGTTGGCAGATCTTATTTTCAGTTTGAGTGACCCCCTGTCAAATGGGAGATTGGAGAGAGGCCATTCTCTTTTCTTAGTTTAATATCCCTTGCAACATGGTAGCATCTGGACTTTGGCTTTTTACTAGAATTATAAACTTAAGATACTACAGGTGAGCATGCTAAACTCCACACCCCGACACCCCAGCTGGAAGTACAGCCCCGCATCACGTGACACGAAGAACCCACGGCGGAGAGGCCTCCGGAAAGCAAGGGGCTTAGTCCCGTCTCTCTGGCCAGCTCTCTGCTTCAGTGTCTACTCCACGCCCCCTGGTTTGCCCCGAAGCCTCACACTCACTGTTCATTCGTGACTTCAGTACACAAGACCAGCCCTCACTGGATTCTCTCCCAAATGGCAGCCTCGGGTCACTGATTGACGCGTCTACATCCCAATTCCAAGTTGCAGTGAGCATCAGAATGCACACCCATCCCTGCTCTTGATGGTGGACCCGGGAGGACATGCAGTGTCTGAGAAGGGACATCAGCAGGACAGATACAAAGAATAACATACCTGCTACCCTCCACCGAGGCCAGTGTGTCACACCAGCAATTTCTGCCAGTCTTTCTTTTCTAGATGTAGGAAAAAGGTAATGCCCCCCATGCCCCATGAGAGCACGGCTCATCTGCTGAGCAGTCCACAGCACGGGGAGAAGCTTAGAGGCAGAGCATGGGCTTCAGGCTTGGCCTTGGGCAGCCTCTTAAATCCTCTGTGCCTCAGTTTTCCTCCTAATTGTAGCTAACTCCAAGAATGAAATGAGAATTAAATGTATTAATACTTATTGAGCATTTAGAATAATAGTTGACACACACTAAGCTCTTATCTGGGTGCTTGTGAAATAGCTGAATTCTTAGCAGGGTAAAGGAGAGGATAAGGGACTCACAAAGGAACAGTCTTCTGAGCCACTTCCCTGGCAGGAGAGTGAGTGCTGAGATCAGAAAATCTTCAACAGACCAGCTCCTGCCCGCTGGGAAGAATGGTGCCCGCAAGCAAGGTGATGGTAAGAGGTTTTCTCCAGAGTCCCCCTGTGCCATCTCTGGGGGGGCACTGGGGAGGCTTCCCGTGCGTGGCTGTGACCCCGACATATCACTTGCTGTCGGGTCTGAGGACGCCCCAAGAAGCGAAGACCCTGCAGCTTTGTTTCGGGCGAGCCGGGAATTCACCCCGCGACATGGGGTGTGCTGTCTGTTCCCGCTGGTCAAGGGCAGGACTTTTGGAAGGGCATGGGCGGGACGTGGGATATAACCACAGGTCCCCCAGTTAGCCTAGCGGTAACCACGTGTCATCTGTGCTGCCGCCGATTTCCTCCAGCCCCAGCCAGCTGTGCTCGCCGGAAGCAGAGGATTTTCCAAGAGTAGAGATCTTAGGGATCATCAGGTACCTCCTCTTCATGAGGATTCTTGGGTCCGGGCAGGTCAAGCGACTGATCTAAAGCCACCTCTGGCAAAGGGGTCGGCTTTCGGGCTCTTAGTTTAGTGCTCTGAGACCCCATTCTCTCTTACTTCGTCCGACCATGTGTTTTCTAACAGTTGAGCTTCAGAACACACCGACGTGTCCGTTCTTTGTTCTTTGACATTCCTAGACTAACTTTTAGAAAGTTCCTTTGAGTAGATATTAAATGTGATGGAAATGTGATGGGGAGAACGTGGTGGCACCTCTTGCTGGTCCATACCATGAGAAAACCTTTAAAAAACCTGACCATTAAGGCAGTGAAAAGACATTGCTAACAGGGTCTTAAAACCGATGGTACTTAAGCTTTCCCTCAAAGCCCCAACCCACCAAGGTGGGCAAATTTTAAAACCACAGGTGGTAACATCACATCTCTAAAATCAGCTTGTATTTATAGCCTGGTTCGCTTCAGTTTTACTTTATTGCCCCTGTTTTCTTTTGGCTAAAAAGCTTTCTCTGCCCGTGCACTTGAACTATTCCCTTTAATAATTAAAAGGGTTTCATTGTAAAGATATTTTTATAACAAAAGGGTGAATCCTTAAGCAGAGGAATCAGGAGGACGGTGGAAGGTTACAGAGCTGCTAATGGGGACCTCGGCGTGAAAGGGCCCTGACAGGTAAACATGGTGACTGCCTCGTCCAGATGCTTAGAGGATGGAAAATAAGACCTGAGGTGGTTTAAAGGAAACAGGATTATTTTACTTAGAGGATGGAAAACGTGGGTAAATATAATCTGTGTTTAGTGTATGAAGGACTGTTATAGCAGAGCTTAGTGATCAGCAAGTTCCGCTTTCTACCGCAGGCAGAAAGAGCTTTGAATTGCACTGGGATTTGGGTAAGACACAAGGATACTTTTTTGGAAGGGAAGACTATTAGATATTCTCGTGAGCTTTGAAAATTGTCACCAACCTTATTGAGGGCCCACTGTGTGCAGATCACTGCACTTACTAGGGGCCCACTGTGTGCAGATCACTGCACTTACTGAGGGCCCACTGTGTGCAGATCACTGCACTAATTGATGGAAGGTTTTTCTTCTCCGCTACTTAGGCCACCGTCTTGCCTCTCTGGGCCAGTTCCCATGAGGTCTACCTTGGGGCATAGTGCAGTGGTAGATTATTTTTCTAAGTAATTCAACTTACGCTTCCCATGTCAAGGGCAGAAAAGAACTAAAAGCACACACTGTGTGTTCAGACTTCAGTCAAAGTCATTATCTTCTTCTCAATTTTTAAAAAGTCTCTTATGCAGCTGTTTAAAAAGAGCAAGGGAAGTCTGAATATACCATATGTAACGTGTCTACAGTGGACCCGTGTTAAGGCCAGCAGCATGCTGACCACACACACATCTCTACCCCATCCCTAACATCTAGCTTCATAAACCTATGACCTACTGGGTATTTCCACTTAGAGGTCCCATACACCTACTGTGTCTAAATCAAAGTTTTGATCGCCCCCCTCCCCTTAGCCAGCCTTGCTATTCCCACGACCTTCTTACTGCAATAAATGGCATCACCATCTTCTCCATAGCTCAGGTTATAAAACTCTCAACATCACCCTTGGTTTCTCTCTTTCTTCCACTCTCCACATCCGGTCCGTTCAGCCTTGGTGTAAGCTCTTCCTGACTGTCTGACCTCCTTCCTCAGATATACAGGTGATCTGCTCTCTCTCCCTAAAGATTCCACTGAAATGTCATCATATGAAGCAACCCCTCCCCTCCTCACCACTGTTACTCTACCCACTTATCCTGCTTTATTCTTTTTAAAGAATTATTTAGGGAAGTGGATGTTGCTCAAGTGATTGGGCTCCTGCCTACCACATGGGAGGTCCCTGGTTTGGTTTCCAGTACCTCCTAAAGAAAACGGTGAGCTGGTGCAATGGGCAGGCGCAGCAAGCTGACACAGCAAGCTGACGCAACAAGAGACACAAGAAGAAAAACATAATGAGAGACACAACAAAGCAGGGATCGAAGGTGGCTCAAGTAATTAGGCGCCTCCCTCCCACATCAGAAGCCCTGGGTTCAGTTCCTGGTGCCTACTAAAGAAACAAGGAAAACAAACAGACACAGAAAGTGCAAAGCAATGAAGGGGTGGGAAGAAATAAACAAAATAAATCTTTACAAAAAATATTTGTTACCATTTGGCATAGTATTATTAATTGGACACTTACTTTTTGTATGATTCCCTCGCCTATAAATAACCTCCTTCAGAGAAATGACATTGGTTTTTCACTTCTGTACCAAGTGCCTAGAATAGTCTTGCAGATAGTAGATGTTCAAGAAATCCTTGTTGAGTGAACAGATGAATGAAAGAATAAACAGCAATATCCTCAATATATAAAGTGGAAAAAAGGAAAGCTACAGAACAATATGCTTGGACTGCTCTATCCGTGTATAATGGGGATAACAAACACATGCATATCTCTATCAAATTTTAAATAAGAATTCCTGGGGTAGGCAAAATCTGGTAAGAGTGGTTGTTTCTGAGAAGGGGAAACCTCGCAGGGTGAGAGAGAGAGACCTGCTTTTCACCCATACACCCTACATGTTTTACAATGAGCATGTAAGACCTTCCCCCCCAAAGCAAACGGACTAGAAAAGTTACTAAGAACATATTCCTTGAGCATAAGCAGTATTTTGTGGAAAAATGAAAGCGTTAGGGAACCAGTGGGTATGGCGCCGTTCCTGCAGAATTAGGGCCCTCACAGTTTCTTTTTCCTTGATTTCTCTGCTGCTTTGTGATTTTTTGATGGCTTCTGGTTATTATAAGAAAAATGGATTGACATTTTGGGGTCATTTTGCTCCTTGCCATCTGCCTCAGAAACTTTGACATGGGAATGAGATGGCACAGTGTCCAGCTGGCAGCGTGTGGAGTGTAATTTTCAGTCTGGAAAATTCCGGCTCCCTATCTCCATCCCATATTCGATGGCCGCGTTTTCTTGCTAAAGTCTCATTTCTGTCTCTTTGGGCGGTTTACACCGCGGGCTTTTTCCTGATGGTTTCCTCCCGGGCTTCCTGCAGCACGAATCTATTCGGGGAAAACTGAGAGAAACGCCCGCCAGCTGCCCCGTGCCCGCCTCTCCGCTGAGCGTGTGTGCGCCGTGGCCCAGGCTTGCAGGCGCGCTTGGAAGGGGAGCCTCGTTTGCTCCCGTGGCTGGACTTAAACCTGCCTGACCTGTGGCTAGAGGGTCTCCAACCGGTCTGTGCCTTGCGCCTCAGCTCTGGGCATCAGCTTTCCGAAGCCGGGGCCCCCTGAGACCCCCGCCTGGCCGCGCTCTGCAGCTTTGCTTCCCAGCGGGAGCACATGGCTTGCTTCTCCTAGGTGTCCTCGGCAGGGACCGTGCTTCCCGCCGATGCTGTTTGGCTGCCTGCCTCCCGCCCTGCCCAGTATTCTCGGAGGCCTTTGGGCTTGTATCCACAGCGGGTGGGCTGAGCAAAATGTGCAACAAACCAAAAACATTATAATGGGAAGTAATCACCAGAGTTCTTGCCCACAGTGAGCGGATGCCCAGTAAATGCTTTCTACCCCCCCCCCATAAACGTTTGTCGATCCTGATACGATACTAATTACACCATGTGGTTTCATCTCGTTCATCGCTCCATGAATTCCCCTGTGTTCCCTTCCGTTATCCCCCCTTTCACGCAGCTGGTGACACTGGCTTTATTTCACTTTCACTAATAGAGGGCAGAGCAGCTGTGCTCAGATCTGCTTTTAGCATCGGGTGGCTGCCATCGACTTGCCTCTGAGGGTGGGACTCGGGTACTTACTCCAGCCTAAGCACCAGGCATTAGAGAGCTTCCCTGAGGCTCCCAACTTGGAATTCTGTCATCTTTTAACAGAGCTAGGACTTGATGGTCTCATTTTCCTTGGCTCAGAGTGTAAAAGGAATGCCAAAGGCATCTGGGTCTAGAACCAGAATTAACATAGCTGAAGGGGTAAAGGTTATCTCCAAAATACCCAGCACTTGACTATTTGGATCTATGTGACTTAAATTTCTATTATGCTGTTGACAAAGCTAAATCTGTTAGGCAGGTGACAGCTAGTGTTGATAAATGTTATTGCTCTTTCTCCTGTGTGTGTTTCCTCTTAAAGCAGCTCATGCAGTAGAAGAAGTATAAATAAACCACAAACGAGAACTGCGGCCGATCACCGTGCACCACGAGCAGGTGACATGCCATGCGTTTCATTGTTTCAGATCCAAGTGAGGGTGGAACCTGAAGAGCTTGGATGGGGTGATGTGAATGCAACATACAACTGCCATATGGTACTCATGTCCCTCTTAATTCCCTAGAAAACATAATTCCAGGGGTTCTCTTTTCTCCTTTAGAAGAGAGCTGGGGAGTGAGGGTAGCTCAGTCACCGAGCATCTGCTTCCCATGCACGAGGTCCCGAGTTCAATTCCTGGTTCCTCCTAAATTCTATATATATATACAAGAATGTTTAACAAATATTTGTGAAGACGCAGTCTTGTTTCATGTGGCAACTTTTAAATCTAAACCGCGTTACTTTAGAGACGAGTAGAATTACTCAGAAAGAGGCTTGTCGTCAGCCCGAGGGAACACAAGGAAGGCAAGGCCAGAGGAGGTGCCATGTCCAAGAGTAAGACCTGCCCCCGCGGGCAGGGCCGGTGATGGGACCTGAGTACGGAGACCTTCAGCAGCTCGCCCCGGAGGTGCCAGGGGGCACACAGGGAGGGCACGAAGCTCGCGGGTCCAGCCGTTGGCAGAGTTGATGGAGACGCTTGATCAGAGCCAAGTGATGAACACCTATCATCAGACTCGGAACTCCGAGTGGGAAAGTTAGACGTCTGCCTGCGAGTGACCAGTGGGGGGCAGGGCTGCCATCACAGGAGGGTGACGTGGGGGTAGGCACTTGTGGTCATTTCTGGAGGTGCCAGGTACTGGGCTTAACACCCATGCCAGAGTCTGGGGGAGCAACCTGGGAGAGCAGTGGCTGCCCCTGGATTCCTGGTCTCTGGGAGACTCGTGAAGCCTCCTCTGGCAAAGGGGGCCTCTAAAACCAGGGGTCCTCAGCCTTGGCTAGGCGTTGCTGATGCTGTAAGCAGTCAAGGGAGCGCAGGATGGAACCTAATGTGTCTTCCGTGTTGGACGTGGTGGAAAAATGGAGGTGGGGGTGGGGATAAAAATGCCTACTTAAAAATGAACTTTGGGGGAGCGGATGTAGCTCGAGTGGTTGCCTGCTTCGCATGTACGAGGTGCTGGGTACATTCCCTGGTACCTCGTAAAAAAATTTTTTTTAAAATTATCCCTAGGAAGAAAATTGTATTCATATCATAAAAATTCTCACTCAGTATTGCGTCTATCGATGTCTTTTGGTTGAAGGAGAAGTGTAGTGGATGAACATTTTAATCCATGAATTCAGATTTCTCCTTTTACTTTATGACCAAATCCTCATGGTGATTTAAACATGCAGGGCAGTGCTTCATCTTGAATATAGAAAGAAGACAAGGAATTAGGTGCAATTGGGAATGAACGCACGATAAGAAGTAAAGATGGTGATCAGTAAGAAAACCAATCAGAATGTTCTATACAGTTTTCTTGGGTTTGCTACTGATATCTGCAGCCACGCTGATAAATGCAGGCTTACAGTCTCTGAGTTAAATTTATGCTGCTGGTTTGCTTTTCTGTGGGCTAAATTATTTCCAGAACACTTGTGTTCACTCCTGAGTTAAATGCAAAAGTTTTTTGCCAAACCCAAGGGAAAGTGATTTTGGCAGACTTTAAAGTTGGATCAGCATCAAAGGAAATCCTATTTGGCTTTGTGGGTTATTTGAACTACTTCAAGATCCAGTTTGCCTTTCATTTTAATATTATTTGTGACATCTCATTTCTCATCTGAGGACTTTTTCGCGGTCATTCATCCTGAACCCCAGCTTTCTGTTCACTGAACTGTGAGATGATGAGACTAGACGGTGCCGTGGCATGTTGTCCAGCCTGGCAGGACCATGTCCATCTGCAGAGGAGGTCTTTGTGCCTCAGAACAGAGCTGAGAACCCTTGCCTGGGAGCTCTAGATCCATCAGTGGCCCTAACCCTAACGGGCCATTTTGCCATTTCCCGTTGTCATACTTGAACATTTCTCTGCCTGTTTTACCAAGGTTTGTTTTTATCCCCATGATTTCTTCTTCTCTTCCTGCTTCTTCTTTTACCCATAAAATTAGTGCAACTAAAAGTTTGTTCCACAGGTTTTTTCAGGGTGGATCCACAATATGATATTATAAAATACTGAGAAGATGTAAGACAGGGAGCTCTGGGGTACGGGAGCAGCTGCAGATGTTAAAGATGACATATGATGACAGATAACCGGCAGCTGAGAATTGAATTAATTGAGGCCGTGTGTTGTGCTTCTGAAGTTTAAAGATAACCTGACATTCTGCCCAGGTAGGAAGTTTGCCTGGTTAAACCAGCTCAAGGGATTTGTAAAACTAGGCCTGTAGGCTCATCATCCTTCCCAACCACTGTTCACGGATAACTCTGTACCGAGTAAAATAATTTTGCCTTAGAAAAGTATTGGAAGAGATATTGAGCTTTTTTTCTAGCCCGAGAGTAAATATTTCCTCATGTAGAACCAAACTGTGAGATTCTGCAGTTGGTTTATAAGCCAAGTCGGTTGAAGGCAAAATAGGAAATGATTTTGGCTTTACTTTCTGTCATCCACCAGATTTCAGCAAAGTGCATTTTCAGTCATTTTAAGTGCTCGCTCTATCAAAGATTCTAGAATAGTTGTTTCTTGGAGGAGGATTTCGTGGCGCCTTACTCTCCAAATAGTCCGTGAGAATGCAGTGAGCCCACATAAAACAGAGACAATAAGATGATAGAAAAATATCGCAGAGGAATATTTGGAAGTTCCTGAAATTTTTTTCTGGGCCAAACTTCCACCCTTTTAGCTCTAGAGAAGTTCACATGAGATTTAGCTGTTTCAATTGTATTGTAAAGTTTTCCCTCTCTGATCCTGCCGTTTTTGCTATTGACCCTCTCGTTTCTGCTACTCAAGACAGAGAAACAGTATTTACCAAGAACACGGCACACGTCCGTTTCTGGTATGCAGTGGCGGTAAAGTCATCTTTCCCAGGCTCTCTGCTGCATGTCGGTTCTAGATTGTCAGCTCCTCATCAGTCCACTCAAAATGATGCACAGACTGGTCTAAGAACAAATACATTAAGAAGGAAAGCAATTAGCTTTCCATATGGGGTGGATGAAGGTCTGCTTTGAAAAGTTCCCCAGAGTTTAAGACCTGCTGGACTCGAGTATGAAGATGAACCAGAAAGCATTTCCTGTCGCCTCCCGCCTCACTGGGCCTTTCGCTGCTCCTGCGATTGACTTGTAACAGTGTCCATGTCGAATCGCTGCGGGATGAAGCCTCACAGATGTCTGTGCTTGCTGATCCGTGAGACGTTATAGTTGGGATACGCTTAGAAGGCGAGGTGCTTCCCTCTTGTGAAGGTAAGAAGAAAGATGCCAAGGTCCCAGAACTATTTGATAATGTTAATGATTTTATTAGTGACATCACTCTTAATATTGATAGTTTGCTCTGGAGTCAGACTCTAGAAACTTTCATTTGTATCCTTGAGACACTTGGTCCCCAAAAGTGAATGATTTCAATAACCAAATATCCAGAATTATAGTTTACAATTATGTATTAGTTAGGGTGATTCTAGCTGCTGTATCAGATCACACTCAAAATTGCGGTGAGTTAATACAGTGTTTATTTCTTGCTCGAAACGAGTGCTCCTGATTGGCAAGCGGCGTTCCTGCGTCACGATTCGAGGACCCAGGCTCCTTCCGAGGTGTGCGCTCGTCTTCATGAGCTGCAGAAGGGAAGGGCACTGGAGGATCGGGTACGGAGATGCCCGCAACTCCCCTTCGAGCTCTCACCTCTAGGCTGTGTCTCCCATTTTCCTCTGACATGTTTTCAGTTAGTGTCAGAGGTACGCAGCCACTCTTTGTTTTCCTACTTAATTCTGAAGTATGCTGCAAACTTGAGCGTTTCACGGATACTCTTGGGTAATACTTGTTTTGAAAGACGCTTTCTCTGCTTGCCAAGTTTGTGACCTCGCTGTGGGCAAGAACTTCAGCTTTTGCTTCTCTTTTGTCCTTAGCACTTAATACAACAACATAGAAACTGGTGACATTTCTGTTTAGCATTGCTGTAGCTGACATTTACCCAAAGACTGTGTCTTTGATACTGTTTTGTAGGTGCCAAGTGTCCGAATTCTACTGTTATCCTTCATTGCAATAAATTTCCGTGAGAGTGCTGTAATTTGGGGGGAAATTCAACTTCATTTTTCCTGAATTAATTGCAGTACTACCTAGTAAAGGGCAGTAGTTGCAATCTAGATGCTATTAAATATAATCTAGAGACTGTTCTGTGTGTGTATAGAATGGTTTTTATATTTATATGTTAGATGATAGATCGATAGGTAGGTAGATGGATGGATAGATGGATGATAGGTTGAAAGTATACTTTGAAAAGCCTGCCATTATTGGGCAATTTAGTTTTTAATTTGCTATGCTGGTCCATTTTTTAAATAAAAATATCTTTCTCATTAGCTTGCATGGTGTTGAGAGCTACATTTTTCCTTCCTCATTCCAGGAAGATGAACCAGAAAGCTGGAGAAGTGCAGGATGCAGCTTTCCGATAAATGGGCTGTACCAGCCAAGCACTTCTTGCTATGAATTTGGCAGTTTGCTTAACAGCAGATGGTCTCTTTCTATGTGTGCTTTCCCCAGCCTCCTTTCCCTCCCCATGGTAAATATATCAGGAGCAGTACATATATATTTAGTAATTTCCATTTATCTGGGACATGACTAGTGCCTTGTACGAAAACTAAGTTTCTCCAGCAAAAAGGGACAGACTTGCTCATAAGAATATCTAGGAAGCAGACTGAAAATGAGGCCCTTTTAGAACCAACCTAAATTAGAATTTGATCTGAAAATAGGATGGTGAATCTTTTTGAATAAGTTCTATTGCTTCCCTTCCCTTCAGTGGAATTTTACTGTACTTTTAAGAACATGATGGGATATGCCCTGCTTTTGGAAAGCACGGTATTGCCACACTCTAATTTTTTTTTTTTTTTTTTTTTTTTTAGGAGGTGCTGGGGATTGAACCTGGGACCTCATACATGGGAAGCGAGTGCTCAACCACTGAGCTACATCCGCTCTCCCCACCCCCATTTTTTAGGACAAACCCCCAAATTTTAAAACACACGCAGTAGAAGGAAATAGTTGCATTTCATAAAGATTTTTCATTTCATCCTAAGATTTATTTTGCTTTCTTTTAAACCTGAGCTCCTTTAATATATTCAAAATATATTTGAATTTTCCAAAAACAACATCATCAACAACAAAATGACCTACCACAACCTTTGAGGAAACTTGCAATTGAGTAAAATGAAATCTGTATTAATTAGGACTTCCTCTCGGAAGCCCTCCTCCAGACCACTGCCTTCTCCCTCTCCTCTCGCAGTGCCCTGGCGTCCTGTGCTGCGTCACTTACGGGGATGGAGTACTGCCGTGGATTGTCGTCACCGTCCCTTGTCTTTGTTCCCTGCCCTAAACCCCACAGCCCATGGCCGTGTGATGTGCTTTGGCAAAGGGAGCATGATCAGTGAGCAGAAGCCCTAACTGTGATGACAAGTTTAGGCTGACCTCCAGCATAGGTTCCAGGACGAGATGCTCGTGACAGGCCCGGCCCAGCGTGCAACGAAGAGCGGCAGTTATCCATTTACTCAGGATGTTTGTGGGAAATTCCCTGCGCACTGGTGATATGGTGAAGAGCAAAATGATACGGTCCTTGTTCTCATTAAGCTTAAAATTAAATAGTTTAGAACATGGTTTTATGCTAAAATAATGAGGAGTACATACAGATGCAAAATTAGCTTACTTTTTAAAAAAGATAAAGTCCTAAAAGCGGTAAGAACTTTCATTCCTGATGATCCATGCAGACTAGCTCCTCAGGCCACTGAAATACACACACCAGGGTCAATTTGGTAGGGAAGTTTGGGGAGCATTGACCGTGAGATGCAAATATGAGATGAGGACGGAGTAATTAATGCACCCAGGAAAGCAGAAGTAGAAAGACGGGAAATTGGGGGCATTCGGCTAGATGTATCAAGCCTTCCAACACTGAAATAACCCTCTCCATGTCAGAGAAGTAATAACAGGCATTGGGAACAGATGTGGCTCAAGCGGTTGAGTGCCTGCCTCCCACATGGGAGGTTCCAGGTTGGGTTTCTGGTACTTCATTTAAAAATAAATAAATAAATAAATAAAAATAAAAAACAAACGAAAAACCAACTCGGGGAGCAGATGTGGCTCAGTGGTTGAGCGCCAACTTCCCACATACAAGGTCCCGGGTTCAATCCCTGGCCCCAATACCTTAAAAAAAAAAAAAAAAAAAAAGCGTCACAGCATCAAAGTTTCCATCGAATTGCAGCATCTTGAGAAGTGGGAGGTGTTATTAAGATATGTAGGCTTAAAGGCAGTATCTGAAAGAAAATTGAGTGAGGAAACGTGAATATGAAATTGTACATCTTCAGGACCAGATCGCCTGGGTGTAGAGCTTGGGCTTATAAGAATGAAGTGCTGACTGTTGAGTTCTCACTTTTACCCCAACAAACCATTCCCAGTTGGCTGAGAGCATGGGTTCTGGAGCCAGAGTTCTAATCCCAGCTCTGCTGCTTAGTAATTGTGGGAACTTGAGCAAATAACGATCTTTTTTTATCTCAAAGTTTTCATGCATATGATGCATCCACCTTGTAAAGACTTGGTGAGTTTTAATGCAGTCATGCATGTAAAGATTTGGAATGATGCCTGGCTCATAGTAAGTGTTCAATACAAGACACTCTTGGCAAGTGTGGTAGAAGCTCTAGAAGATCCTTCCATCGAATGAGCAGGAGCCCTGGATGTAAGAAGTTTACTGAAGAGTTCTCTAAGAGTCCCTTTATGTTCCCTAATGGTTTTTTCCTGGGTCTGGGCTCCCTAACACATGCCACTTTTTAATGGGACTTTCTTTTGTCCTCAGAACAAGTAGGTGGCGCCTGTAAGCCTTGGGTGAAAAGCTGGCTGGTATAATTTCACTCCAGCACAGTCACGGGAACTGAGGCTGCGTTTGAAATGTGAAAGTGTGGTTGGGTTTAACCTCTATATATATATATATATATATAAAGGACTGATGAGATATACTTTGTACGTGGGCCGCCAGAGTCCTCTATTCCCAGCTCCCTGCGGTGAAATTCAGGATCCCACCCAACTGGGACCGTAAAAAGGCTTTATTTATTTATTCCTGGGACATCTTGAGACTGCAAGTCCTGAACCTCCTTCTGCCACAACGTTCGTGTCCTCCGACCTCGTCTCGTTTGCCCGGCTGCTGGGCCTGACTGCCTCGTCCACAGGAATTCGTTGTCTCGGTTTCGGAGGCTACAAGTCCACAGTCAAGGCGTCGTCAGGACCGCGCTTTCTTCCCTGAGCCGCAGCGCTGTGCTGTAGGCGTGTGGCCCTGCCACCTGTCCCTGGCCAGCTCTCCCCTTGTCTGCCGCCTCTGGTTTCCACGGACTCCCGGCTTCTTGCTGCGTGGCCCTCTCTCACCGTGCCCGGGTTCGTTCTGCTTGTAAAGGCCCCCAGGGCCATAGAGGGAGGCCCTGAAAAGAACCTCGTCAAAAGGTCCTGTTTCCAAACGGACTCACACCTACGGAAAGTGGGTCAAGATGAAGAACATGCCTTTTGGGCGTCCATACCTCAGGCCACCACAGACCTACCGAGGCAGGTGCTGTGTCTGCCGAGGTGGGTGAGCGTGGCCTGCAGGCCAGCGGAATTTGCCGCCCGCTCTTGCCACGCTTGGCTTGAGCCAAACCCCCCTGGCGGGGCTAGGGTCTAACTACCTCTTTGGTTTCACGTTGTCCCATTCGTGCCCCCGTATCTCAGGAGGGCAAGAGGAGGAGGCATGAAAACTTGCTTGAGTTTCATCTGCGCTCTGAGATTCCGTGCCTCGGAATAAAGCCTCGCTCTGCGAGGAGCAAGACCCTGCTCCATCCAGGGACCTAAACACCATCAGCTCCTAATCAGATAATAGGCTCACAACTAATCTGGTTTTATTTTGAGGCTATTATTTCAATTTGGTGCTGGCACTGCCACAAGACTCTGGGATCCAGGGAACTTCCTCCTTGGGCTCTCAGCCAAGGGCATGTGGCTGGCCGTACCTTCACTCAGCAGAGCTGTGTCTGCAGGAGCTGACGGCATGCCAGGATGTGGCATGGATGTTTGAGGAGCATAATGTTCCATTGGCAGCAACCAAAAAAGGCCACACAGTTCTCAGTTGCCATATAATCTACCAGCAGCCTTTGACAAATAAATCAGTCCCTCCTCCCAGAAGGCACCTTCTGTGCTTGGCTACCAGAGCTCCTCACCGTCTAGGCTTTCCTGCTCTCTTCCTAGACCTTGCCTCTGGACTTCAGACGCATATCTGACTGCCTATTTGGACATGCTACTGACATGTCTAATGGGCATCCCAAACCTAACACATCCAGAACAAAACTGCTCTTCCTCCCCAAATTAGATCCTCGTGCAGTGATTCCATCTCGTCATCTCTACATCAGTGGTCTCCCGTGGTTGCTTTCCCATCTCACTCAGAGTCGGATGAAGAGTCCTCACTGTGGCCTACAAGGTCGGGCGGCTTGTGGCCTCACGACCTTGCTGACATTTCTCCTACTGCCCCCCCCCGCCCCTCCCCTCATCCCCTCTCCCCATACACGTGCTGGCCCCTTTCTTCCACAAAAGTGCCGCAAATATCGCCACTGCAGGAACTTTACCTTGTTCTTCCCTTTGTCTGGAATATTTCCTCCAGATTAGCCACGTGGCTAACTGCCTCACCCGAGTTAGGTCTTTACACGTATACAACCTGTTAGGGAGCTTTCCTTGTCCACCTTTTAAAGTTACAACCCCCTCCTCAGGCTGTACTTTTAACCATGTGAAATATTGTGTATTTTATTTACTTGTTTTATTTATTATTTTATGACCTTCTGCATCTCTCACTAGAAGAGGGCAGGCATTTTCCTGTCTTGTTCATGACTGTTTAACCGTCTGACATATACCACGAGCTCCAATAAATGTTTGAATGAATGAATGAATGAATGTATGAATGAATATGAGGCAATGCTCTATCGGCATCTGAGATGACGTGCTAATAGTGACACTCGGGCTTCGAGAGCAGATTTTTCACCAAAGGCGTTATCAGGGAAATCTATTGAATACGGTGGAAATTTTTGTTTTTATCTGCTGGAACAAGGACCTTTTTTAAACAATGGATTCATTCACTCTCTTTAGCTGACGGAGTTTGTTTTTGGAACTGCCAGAGCTGTAGCTTATTAAGAAGCCATTTAAGACTCTATTCAGAAGGGACAGGAAATCAGTTATTGACTTCTTTCAAATTCATTCATTTTATTGCTTTCTATGATTTAATTCCATCGGCCATTTAGTAAAAGTAAAACCACATTTCTTCAACCTCTCTATGACCAGGAATCCAAGAGGTACATGCAGAAGGTGGGTTATTTCCTTTAGGGTAATATATTTATTTTCTCATGCTTTATAGAGTCCATGTTATTAGCGGAATTTGTTTTCAGCAATGCTCATCTGAGACTCCTAAAATGCAGAGATCCTAGCCTTCCTTCGGCGTCATGGAAAGTCATATTTACATATTCCTTGGCATAGAATCATATCTGAATCTTTTCTTTAAGACTCCTGTGGGAAATCACACTTCCTCCATCATTGGTAGTCTCTTGTTTTTTCATTTTTTTAACATTTTCAGTAGAAAATTTCAAACATATACCAAAGTACATATAAGAGTATAATGAAACCTCCATGCATCCGTAACATAGCTTCAAAATTTTTAAACTCAAGACCAGTCTCATTTCATTTATATCCCCACCTACTTCCTCCCCATAATATTTTGGAGCTAATCCCACACAATTCATTATTTAATCAATAAATATTCCAGTATATATCTCCAAACAATAAAAAATATTTAGAAAATAAAACCACAATTCAGTATCACACAAAAAATACTTAGAAATAATTCATTAATACCACCAAATTTTTAATGAGTTCAAATTTACAGTTATTTCACGTCATTTTTTTCCCTTTTACATTTTAAAAATTCAGGATCCAAATGTCCACATACTACATTTGATTGAAATTTCTCAAATCTCTTTTTAAAAATTTTTTAAATTTTTTATTTTAATTACTGTATTGCAATTCAATCACAATTCTACTGAATATTCTCTAATTGTAAAAAATTTATACTAGATAATAAATGAAAAGAGAGCAAAAGAAAACCATTATGCGAATACTCTGTCCTGATTTTGTGATAATCAGGGTAGGCTAAATATTCACTATATTAGAAACCATGCATGTGTCCCCAGACCTAGTTTATCTCCCTAGGTCTGGTTTTTAGAATGCTGGTGATAAACTAAGCCTGATTTATTATATGTCCATCCTTTATGGGAAATGACTGTAACTCTAGGTATCTTTGGTCAACCTTAAGAGATGTAGCAGGGGGTCGGATGTGGCTCAAATGGTTGGGCGTCCGTCTCCCATAGGGAGGGACCTGGGTTCGATCCCCAGGATCTCCCAGTAAAAAGAAAAAAAAGAAAAATATAGAAGGCGTGTGGGCCGTGAGGCCCCGTGCGTGGGTGCACCGCCAAGCCACACAGCAAGATGATGATGTAACAAGAGAGTGACACAAGGGAGAGCCAAGATGAGACGTGCCAAAAAACCCAGAACTAAGGTGGTGCAGGCGATAGAACGCCTCTTTCCCAAATTGGAGGTTCTGAGGATTGAATCCCGGCGAAGACAGGAGGAGAAGAATGAGAGGAGAGAGCAGGAAACACATACAGAGAACTGCCCGGCAAATGGACACAAAAAAAGCAAAACCAGGGCGGGAGGGGGATGTTAAAATGGATAAAAGTAAATAAATAAATCTTTTTAAAAAACCATTAATATACACAATAAATGCATACACATAGCAAGCAAATAGAAACTATGCAAAGCTTCTACGGTCTTTTGTTTCTGCAACTGGCCATGAGGCTATAGTTGATATCTATGATTTCTTGCTTCTACTGTCCATTCCATATTTCTCTCACTCTCAGGAATTATCTCAGCTTGTAGGGAATCTTTATCTGATGGAATAACTCAGAACTTCCTAAAGGGTCTGTATTCTGAATAGTTTGTCTTTTTTTGGTTGCTCAGTTTTCCATTAACTTTAGGGCATGGAAATACTGAGAGGCACTCTCAGAATTCCCTGGGTACCGCAGTACTCCTGGAATCCATGTGCAGTAGCAGCCCAATTTCCCATTGGTAATTGAGATCGATTATACCAGTCAGTGATTTTTTTTTCTTCCTGATTATTTAGTAGCTTAAGAAGCCGCATATGACCAGGTGGCATTCTCATCTTCCAATTCCATGGAATCGCTATTTTGTCTTCTGGTGGAAGCATTTTTCTTCCGGGACCTAAGATCTCCACACCAGCAGTGCCCAAAGTTGCTGGGACAGGAAGCAAAAATTCTGTAAGTGGGTTATTAGGTATAGTTTTAAGAGAAACCACGTTCATGTAATTTTTAACTAGTGAATCTTTGGTATTGTTTCCTAGAAGGATTGCAGGGTGAAAAGTTAAATGTACATGTAAATTTTTAGATACCCCCAAATTCTTCTCTGTTGGAAATGTGCCATTTTGCGTTCCCACCAACAGTACACAAGAATGACTGTTTTCCTCGGCATCACCACGGAGTATGTGGCCAGACTTTTGAATTTTGCCTAATGGGTGAAAACGGCCCCTCAGTCTAGCTTGAATTTACGTATCTCTTAATTTGAAAGAAATGGAATGTTTTTTCATATGGGAACTATGTCTTCTCTAGCCCATTTTTCTAGAGGGTGATTGTTGTTTGTTTGTTTTTTTTCCTCTTCTATTTTATTAACCCTTCATCTATGATACAAGTAGTAAATATTTTCCCCAGTTTTTCATTTGTCTTTTTACTTTGCTTATGATTCATTTTGCCAACAATAGAGTTTTTTAAATTATTATTTTTACATAATTAACCTAATCCTGTTGCTTCTGGATTTTGAGTCACAGCTAGAAAAGTTGATTCCATTTTCAGATTATAGAGAGCTCAACTGCACATAGATATTTTTTGTAGTTCTTGTAAGGTTTCATTTATTCACATAAAAATCTTTGATGTGTTTTTAATTTGTCCTGATGCATAGCATAAGGAAAAGGACCATTTTAAGAAATGTTTCCATATGCTTCTCCTTATCCTGACAGTGCTTATTATAAAATCTGTGTATCCCCCCACACATACACTGATTGGAGACGCAGCTTATATTTTATCAGAAATGTGCATTTGTCATTTGTAGTACTTTCTAATGCTTATTAACTTGAAAATGTTTCACATATCTGAGCTTATGTTATTTATACTTTCATCTGACCCATTTCCTCTGGAAAAAGTGGAGGAAGATGTGGCTACAATTCTCACTGTGGTACTTTCCCACAGGAATAAAAGAGACTCAGATTGCCTTCCAGATAAATAGTCCCCAATGTTAACTTTTCCTTTTAACATCCCCTTTTCTCCTTGCAACCTTTAAACAATTAAACCTTTAATCCTTTTACATTTCCCACATCATATTTTCATGTCAATCTTTGCTCCATTTTTCTCATTTCTCAATTTTAAAAAATTATCCCACAATCATAATTTTTACTTCCTAATAAATTCTCAAAGTCTTCACGTCCTTTTCTTCCTTACTTCCAGTGCTGTAATTCGTACCCGAGCACATCTCATCTGGACAGTTTTAATAGCTTTTCGCCTCGCATGCCTCCTTGAAATCTTGTCCCTTTCAAATTCACCTTCTTCACGGAGAGCAAAGTGATCTGTTTCACCAACAACCTGACGTGCCATTCTTCTGTTTCACTTCCTGTTATCTGCAGGACAAAGTCCTGGATCCTTAGCAAGTCTTAAAACTCCCCAGTGCTCCCTCTCCGACCTCATTCTCTGCCCTTCATCCCACATAAATTAGACTGTACCATTCCACTCCTCTCGCAGGTTGTCAGATACCTGCATTGCTTCCACCTTCTTCACTCATGCTAGCCCTCTGCCTGGAATGCCCGCCTCTTCCTAACGCCAATCCTAAGGCATCATTTCTTACAAAGCTTTCCCACCTCTCCCTCCATCCCACAACTCCAGCCCTGACGGCACCCCCGTGCTGTCATATTATGTTAAACTTGTATGTTAATGCATTTCTCCTTCATTTTATTGCACGTCTTCTAAGCAGAAACCAAGTGTTCTTCATGAATGACGAGGTTGGTTCTCAATGAACAATGGCTGTAATATTAATTGTTCTTGGCATACACCTCTGTAACAGGTACACTATTTTATGGTGTAGATAATGATTTATGTGTCTGTTTCTTTACTAAACTGTGAACATCTTGACAGTTGAAACTTTCTTATTTGTCCATTTATCCCAACATTAGGACAGAGTCTGTCACACATAATAGGACCTCAAGAAATGTAAGCTGATAAGTGAAAAGAGATCGTATTTGCAAAGGGCCATAGAACTTGATTTTGGAGAAATAATTGAAATAACTGAGAATGTCAACCCCAGGAAAAAGAGAGCATTCCCAAGATGAGGAGAGAATGGGTGGCCACAGGGAGAGGGTGTGAGGCTCCAGAGAGCAGAAGGGGAAGTTACCAGCAGAGCAGACAACAGCCTCACATCGAAGATGCTGGAGGCCCTGGGAGCGTGGGAGGATCGTATCACTGGAGGCTTCAGAAAAGGCTGGACAGACACCATAGTGAGCTATCACTGCACACCCACCAGAACGGCTGAAATAGAAAACAGTGAAGCACAGGCAGCTGGCGAGGATGCAGAGAAACTGGACCGCTCAGACGTTGCTGGAATGTAAACGTGTACGCGGAAGACAGTTTGACAGTTTCTTATAAAACTAAATATGCACTTACATACAATCCAAAAATTGCACCCTTGGACATTCATCCCATCTGTTCCCACAAAAACTAGTCCATGGATGTTCATGGCAGCTTTATTCATAATGGTTGAACCCTGGAATCAGCCGAGAACAGGTGAATGCTTAAGCAAATGCAGTAAATCCATTTCATGGAATACTACTCAGCAAAGAAAAGGAGCAAGCTTAAACAGACAACAACCTGGGTGAATCTGAGGGAACTGTACTGAAAAAAGCCAATCCAAAAAAGATTACATACCATGTAATTCCATTTATATGAGGTTTTATTGTGTATGTGTGTTTTTTCCAGGAACTTTTAATTAAAAGTAGTTCACTAGCCATCTAAGGAAACAGTACTCTGGGTGATAGCCATTCTGAACTTAGAGAGGGTCTGGGAAACTCCCTGTGGACTCCTGCTTGACGTAGGCCATGTGTCCAGTCAGCTTTCGGGGCAGTTTCACCTACCAGCCAGAAACTCCTTGGATCTACACAGTGTGGGGACTAGCCCCTGCCACCTCCGGAGAGGGAGCCGGGAGTCTGGGCAGATGGAGTTTATGTCCTGTGGGAGCTTATCCAGGAACTCCCCAGCCATTAACGTCCTTTAAAACGGCAAAACTAAAAGAGGGCACAGACAGGCCTTAAAACTCTGTCGGGAGTCAGGGAGCACCACTCACTTACATTTCTCCTGGCTGGCTCGCCAAAAGAAGACAGGGAAATGTTGGATTCCTCTAGGTTCTTGGCTATGATGCGTAAATGAATTTATGAACATGCCAGTTTAGTTAGGCCAGTAAAAAGAATTTATTTGGGAAATGGGGGAAAGAACAGAGCTTGCTGAGGAATGGGAGAGGAAGATGGAAATACACACCAAGATTTGGCCTGGGCCCCTCTAGGCAGAGAGCCCATTTATATAAGATTTACCATTTCGGTTTTAGGAATTGTTCAGTATCTTGACTATGGTGATGGATACATGAACCTACAAAGGGGATAAAATCATAATACACACATACACGCGCATGCACGTGCACACACACGAGTACCAGTAAAACTGGGGCTTGTACCCATGTCAGCATCCTGGTTGTAATATTGGACTATTGTTTTGTAAGATATCACCATGGGAGGAACTGGGTAAAGTGTAGTAGGGATGCCTCTGTGTTAGTTCTTAAAATTGCTGTGGATCTACAACTATCTCAATAAAACTTTCAGTTGAAAATTTGCTGGCAGTCAAAATTAGCTTGAGAAATCCCTAAAGTAACTCATAAAATGTATTACCCTGAAGTTTAGCTCCACTGTAAGGGCTGAAACACAGCCTCAGTGAAGTACACACTGAAAGTTTAAAAGTCACACGGGCTGGGCAGTCTCTTCTAGGCTTCTGTGGGAAGCGTCCATGCCCTGCCTGTGGCTGGAGCTTGTGACCCTCAAGTGTCCTTCCCTTTCTAAGAAATTATTAGTTTGTAATTCTTCCTGTTAATTGTACTCCATTTGTCTAATTTATCAAAGTCACCTTGGATGATTATTTTGTCTGCCAAAATGCTGAAGTGCCCTATTTCTGTCTTGGCATAATTGGCGTCCTTAAGCAGCATCTAGAAGACATTTGCTTTTGTGAGATTACTGCTGGAGGCACTGCTGGGCACATCGTACGGCACCTGACCCCCACCTACCCAGCTCCCATCTCTGCTTATACCTCTGCAGTCCGCAGCGCTTGGCTACCTAAGGGCTGCCCCATAGGGTCCAAGAATCCCCGTACCCAGAAGCGCTTTCATAGCCCCCAGGGAGCCCCTCAGCAAATACCCACGACAATCCAGGCATCTGGACCAGGTTTTCCGAGTTGCTGGTGAATGTTAAACAGGATGCATCTAACTCTCCTTAGTGAGGGAGTGAACAAAAAGTACAAAATTGCATTTTGGAATAATAATTTTTTAACATTTTCTAAACAGATCCCAGGCCCTTTTTCTTTCAGCTTGTTAATTAGATTTTTCCCCTTTGAAATATTAAGGAATGAGGACAAAGCATTATCTCTAGAGATTTGACCACAATGACATTTTATTACAGAGAGAGTATTTCAGAGAATGCGTTTTCCCTGGGGTCTGTCTCAGCACACCTGCCCTTACAGCCACGGAATCTCTTGGAGCACTGAGTTGGGGATGTTTTTTTACTGTACCTTGGGTACCCCTTGGCTACGTGTTCCTCAGCTAGGTCCCACAGGTGGGTGCCTGCCCCTGTGTTCTGAAAACACCTTTGTTTCAGCTTTGCCTGCCTGGCACGTGCCCTCAGTGTCTGCTCACACCAGTGAAGCAATACAGAAAGACATGTGCTTATGTGATAAATGAGAATGGGAGAAAGAAATTCCTTCCTCTTCAATTTCTGCTGAATTTCCCCATCAGTCTGAGTGAAATGGACCTCTAGAATCATCTAGTTCAATTCTCTGCCCCACAATTTTAGATTTGTATGAGGACTCATCTTTCTTCAAAAGACGTGCTTAATGTGTAGAGAACTGCTAAGAGAAGTAACAGAGGAGAAACCAGGCCTGGGAAGGCTGCATCTTACCAAGGTCAAAGAGCTGGTCGCAGGGTGGTAGTGACGGAGGCACAGTGTGCACACAATCAACAGCACTAAAATATGTGTCTAATACGATTAAAAGGGAAAATGTTAGATTGTGTGTGGTTGCAGAATATAAAGCTTTTAAAAACCTTCCAAAGGACTGTACTGTACAAACAGTGAGCCCTAAGTTAAACCATGGACTTTAATTAATAGTACAATGATAAAAATGTGCTGTCATCAGTTGTAACAAATGCTCTGTACCAGTGCAAGGGGTGGGTAGGAGGATGGAGTATGGGCATCCTGTATTTTATGCATGATTGTTCTGTAAACCCATAACTTCTCTAATAAAGGGAAAAAAAGAGCTAGTAGTTGCAAAGCTGGGATTTTACTCTAATCGCTGTAACAGGAAGTAAACCTGGAGACTGAAAGGTCCTTTTTTGTTAAATCTTCAAATGACAGAGACTCTGGACTAGTCTCGTTCACAGTTCGTTTCCCTTCTCTGTCGGAAAAACCTTCCTGACTTCAGAACTATCTATCCTTTCTTCCACTCTCTCTGGAGCCAGACTGAAGACAGTTTCACTACAGGAGGCTTCGCCAAGGCCCATTATGCCTCCTTTAATAAAAACAGCCAGATTTTCAGCTCCCATGCCATTTATGGTTTTAAATAAATTTACAAGATAAATTAGTCATTGGGAAATGCTTATTTTTAAATTTGTTTTGATCTTTAAGAGAAATTGTGAAAACCCGTTATAGGCTGAAATGCTCTTTAGCTGTTAAAAGAATAAAGAACAGCCACTTATGCAGATGTAGAAAAATCTCCAAGACGTATTAAGTTAAAAAACAAGTAGCAGAAAGTATGTGTGGTTTGATTCCATTTTGTTGGAAAAAACAAAGAAAATTCTATATTTATATGGTTACATATATGTAGGAAAATACAGAGAAATCTCTATAGAAAGAGAAGAAACTGTTAGCTGTGATGATCTCTGGAGAGTAGTGACGAGGGTAGGAAGAGTTTAGTGTATGCTCTTCAGTTCCATATCTAAAAATAGAAACACACTGACTTATTACTTGAGAGTTTTTAAAAAGTCACATAGAACCAAAAAATAAGCAAACGAAACAAAAATACCCCCTCCCCCCAAAAAAAAATCAACAATGGGTCCCACCACCCGTACCTTCTATTGAATATCTACTCCGTTTGGAAGCGCTGTCCTGGTCCCCTCGAGGCTAGGTGAAGGCTCTTTCATTTGCTAGCCATCGGGAAGGGCCTTGAGTTTTCTCCTAAACCTCGTTCACACCAAGAGTTAACTATGATAATAAACCTGATTTTCAGCTTGCAGTAAGCTCTCAATTTGGAAATAGTTCAGAACACTTTTCTAGAGAAAGTCATCTTTATCTAAAATCTTGGGAAAGTGAGCATTTCTCTCAAAACGAATGTCAGAGCTGGTTTCCCAGCACCTTTCTAGCTCATCATCAGAAGGCGTCCTTGGCAGTCTCCAAGAAACCTGACCACAGATGGCCAGTTTCACTCTTCTTCACACATGCCTAGCGCTGAATCAACATTTAAGGACCCCGCTAGATCGCTGTTTGTCTATTCAGAGTAAATTTTTCATTGGCCTTGGGGAAATGTTGACGATTTTGCTTAACGGTAATTCCAGTGGAAGACATTTCTTTGTGACTCAGAGAAGAACCTCCGTCAGCTCGGTCAGCGGCGATTTGGAAGCAATTGGAAATCCAGACTCTATGCACCCACCTTTTTTCCGGGAGAGTTTGTTCCTTTGTCATTCTTCACTCCATTTTAATTGACGGGGCAGCTGCGAGAGCCCTGCTCCTGGGTACAGAGCAGACTGAGATGCGGCCCCTGGCACCAGGCCCTCCGTGTGCAGACGCCACCCATCACCAGGGAGCGGGCGCCGTGGCCTGGACGTCGTGGTCATGCGAAGCCCCTCCTGGGGAAAACGAAGAAGCGAGAGAGGAGTGCATTTTAGTCAGATGAAACACTCTTGCACCCGAGGAACCACAAACGTTTTGTTGGATTATATGAAATTGCCATTTTTCACTGTTAAAATTGTCAAATACTGGCAACTTCAACTGGTGCAGCCCAATAGTTCCCTATGACTGGAGCAAAGCGTGTTTGGGATTGAAATAGCAGGAAGGGAGGTGAGAGGCTGGACAAGGCCCGGCACAGAAGCCCCTCCTGTCGGTGGCCGAGGCAGGGCTCCTCGGCCTTGGCGCTGTCAACACTTGGGGCCGGCTAACTTTGGTGTCGCGGCGTCTGTCCTGAGCGTTGTGGGACGTTTCGCGGGCTCCTTGGTCTCTACCCGTTATGTGCCAGTAGCACCCCACCCCCCAGCTGGGAATACATTGAGCTAAGGGGTTTGAACAAAAACATAGGATTTGCTCTGCTGGAAAATAGGTTCGCAGGGAGCCGACGGATACATGGGCCTAAATTTAGGCGCTACTGCAGTCATCAAAGGCGTGATGGCAGGAAGGCAGAGGGAGCGAAGAAGAATGGGGACTGCACGAATTGTGTGAATGGACGTGCGCAGGGGGTCGGCTGCAGGGTTGCGTGGAAGGAAGACTTCTTTGATGACTTAAGCACAGAAAGGGAGAGTGGGAGAGTAGGGTAACAGCTGGCTGTGGTTAGAGGACAAAAATGTGACATCAATTGTGACGTGAGCGCTGAAGAAAGGTCATTCGCGGATGGAGAGCTAACCGTTTTGAAGTGTCCATGGGAAAAGCAGGAACAACTTCCACCGCCACCTCTGTCTACCTCTATCTGTGGATTGTGAACAACTATCACTTCATAGAAATCAACTATATGCGTTTGTTGTTCATTTCTGACATAGGCGAATCCCTGCAGAATTAGATTCGCCTATATGATGACAATGGGAAGCATTAATTTTTCTAGTATCTTCACCACGTACTTTCCCGTGACAGGCTGTCTGCTGGGCTCTTCCTTCCACCTGGGAAGCTCTTCATCGGCCCCTTGTCTTAGGGTCTTAAAAACACCTTCATCATGGAAGCTTCCATGCCCTCTCCCCACCTGCTAGTCTTGATCTCCATGTTCTATTCTTTCGAAGCGTCTGGGGCTGTCCTATGTACCTGTTGAGTCTTTACTTCCTCCATAATCATTTCTTTAATGTCTCTCTCCCCTCTCGACTGTAAGCTCCATGAGGGCAGGGCCCTGTTTCTCTTGCTCATACTTTATCCCCAGGCTTGATATTCACAGGCAGTTCATCAATAGGTCTGACCCATGACCCCAAATCTGTTATTTTTCAGAAGCCTAGTGAGGCTGGGGACATGAGCTCATAGGAAGTGTGGCTTTCATGCGCTCGTAATTTGTGCAGTTGGAAGGAGCCCTAGAGTTCATATAGTTCAAACTCTGAGTGACAGACTGAGGGAAACAAGAAAATTAGGAAAAGCCCCTGTAAGGTTATGTTACCAAGGTCACCCCTGGGAGCAGCTGGGCCACATTCCCACCCAGGAGCTTCCAGACATAGAGGATGCCCTCAGGGTGATCTGCCCAGTGGCTCACCCAGGAGCTTCCAGACATAGAGGATGCCCTCAGGGTGATCTGCCCAGCGGCCCGCCCAGGACCTTCCAGGCATAGAGGATGCCCTCAGGGTGATCTGCCCAGCGGCTCGTGTCTCCTTGGGTGGAGGGCAGGCCCCGGGACACTCGCGCCCTCTCACTTGGCTGTGTCTGCGCCCGACTTCTCCTGACGGGTGAGTTAGCATCTTTCGGAAAGGGAAGCCTATGTGAATATGTTTTCTGTTTCTCAGTCTGATGCTAGAAGGGTCAGGCACTGGTGGGGAAATGGAAGCTATTCTCCTCCCTCCTGTCTTAGTTTCCTAGGCTGCTCAAGCTAATAGAAACGGGTTAGGTTAAACCAGGGGAATCTATTTGCTTATGGTTAGCGGCTGCAGGTAAAAGTCCAAATCAAGACGTTATCAAGGTGATGCTTTCTTCCCAAAGACTGTGGTTTTCTGGGGCTGGCTGCTGGTGATCCTTGGTCCTTAGCTTGCCACATGGCAAGGCACATGGCGGCATCTTCTGGTCTGTCTTCCAGCTCTGTTGCTGTTGAGCTTCTGGATTTCTCTCTGGATTTCATTCCGCTTATAAAGGACTCCAGTAACAGGATTAGCCCCATCCTCATTGGGCTGGGCCACACCTAAACTGAAGGAGCCTCAGCAAAAAGTCCTGCTTACACTGGGTTCACACCCACAGCAATGGATTAGGGTTACAAACAAGTTTTTCTGGGGCACACACAGCTTCAAATCACCACACCTCTTGTAGTCTTTATTCATCACTGTGCAATTTCTTCTGTATTAATTTCTGTGACCCCTGGCATTGCTTTTGGGTCTTAAATGCATCTTCCTCCACTTGCTAATCATGGCATAGCTTTATTAGTTCATACAACAGGAATTGCATTCACCTTCAAAATTTTGAATCTTCCCCATGTTCACAGCTTACTATATGCTGAGCTATTTTTCACTTTTAAAGTAAATTTCCTCTTGAATACTTTCAAAATAGAAGATAAAAATTAGCCTTGAGCATTAAAAAGCAAAATGTGCTGGTTTATAGGGAAAAATTATCTCATGTGTGGGCATATTAAATAAAAATCTATGCTTCATAGACATATATTAAATCCATATTTTATGGAATAATAACAAAAGTAACTATTTTTTCTTTACAGCCAGCTAAATAAAAAGTTAATACTGTAAAGTTGCCAATAAATTAGCAAATGTTCTATAAAATAGGCAGCCACATGCCTTGCCTAATCTTTACATTTTAAATTATCTCTTTTTTTGTGTTATGTAGAAAGAGCTACCTTGACATCTATAATCATTTTTCTTATAACTCTTTATTTTTCCACCTTTTTTACAATGCACAAGAAATCATAAAAATAGCTCTTTGGAAAACTTTTGATTAAAGCAGTAAAGGTCAATGCAGTGAAAATCTGTATTCTGTTTTTTATGGGAGTTATAAAACCATGAATAATCGTATTTGTTCTATTTATTCTCTAGTTTATATAAATTATATCCTACAGTGATCCTGTCACAAACATAATTGACTAAGCGTCGAGCCTGAAATGTATTTAGTGCCATTCTCAAAGCATGATTGGACTTGAAATCTCTCTGTTGCTTCCTCGGCCACATTTATGATGGAGAGCGTGCAGAAGTTTTGGAGAACAGAAGTCTAACGTGACACTGAAGCCTGTGGCTTAGCATGTGTTCTTGGAGAATGTTCCTTTCCCCTTGCCCTTAGTGCATGACTCCAGCCTGATTCATTCATTCGTTTAAGGAGTGGTGATTGATACCCCTTCCGTGCAGGCATCCTTCTCGCCATCAGGGATACAGGGGACACAGAGAGGCAGGGTCCCTGCCTTCATCGGGTCTAGGGGCTGCGGGGTGGGGCAGGTGAGACAGGGGCAAGCAGCCATGCAGGAAGTAAAGCAGGGGAGGCTTCTCAGTTGGGGGTAGGATGGTCAAGGGTGACTTCTGAGCGGAGATGAGAGCGATGTCATACCAAGGTCTGCACAGAGAGGGACAGGCAGGTTGGAGGCTCTGGGAGGTAGTAACACCTGGAGGGCCACCTCAGGGGCACCTGAGCTGGGGAGGTGGCGTGAGGTGGGGCTGGAGAGCCAGCAGAGTGGGGAGTCTGGGGGGGGGGCTCCCCTAGAGGAGGGGTCATCGTGATCCTGCTTCTGGTTGCAGACCACCCTATGGCTCTGGGTGGACAGTAGGCTGTGGGGGGCAGGCGGGGACAGAGACGGCCTTTGCAGACTAGGCGAGAGGAGGGTGGCCACCGAGCCGCCAGGATGGAGCTGAGGCGTGGGGAAGCCTGCCCGCGCTTGGAGGGGTTGCTGGCGGGGATGGACGGCGTGGGTGAGAGACGGGCAGGGTCAGTGCCACCAGGTGGGGGCTGGAGCTGACCAGTGCAGCACCAGGGCCTGGGATTCGGACTCGGGGGTGAGGCAGCGTCGCTTCTGCTCTGCCCACGCATTTGAGAGGTTCATCAGGCACAGAGTGGTGTTGGTGGCCATTAAAAGAACTGTCTGAAGGGCAGGGGAGGGGTCGGGGCAGAACTGAAAGTGGAAAGATCCCAGCTTGTACATGGAAGTTAAAGCGGCAGGACCGGTTCTCTACCCTCCGCTCTTACTTCGTGGCTTCTGCCACCTCCAGGGTTTCCTTTGGCTCTGGTGGGTAGATCGCCCCCGGGATCCCATTTGGCTGGTTTGTTCTTTCTTCCCAGTGCACACATGCAGGTAAGGCTTATGCACGTGGAAACGGGATTCACAGGAGGCCTCAGGAGCTGCAAGGGCAGACCGGTCCTGGAGAGAGAGGCTGGGCCCTGGACTCCCACGGCCTGGGCTTGAATGCCACGCTGGGCCTCTCCTGCCCTGAGAGGAAAGTTCCCCACCAGAAACTTAGGGGCGATAATAGTAGTCAAGTCATGGGATGTCAGGAGACTTTTTGTTAGAAATATGTAGATATAAACAGACTTGGTATATGGAAGGTGTTCGAAAACGTAGTTAAAGCTGAATTTTAATCTTCTTCTCTAGAGTATGCATTTACTCTGTCCACAGTTGAGGCCTTTTGAAAAGCTTGTCTTTCACTAGGGGCGGACACCATGGGTTTCCTCATTTTGTCTTTCATTAAGCCTATATAATTAGGCATTCAGTACATGGTAGACAAGCCATGGTCATCAACTAATATTTTTTTTCCATCTTATCCTCCATTGCTCCCCACACCCACCAGGCCCAGAAGCCACACTTAAAACTAATAGAGAAAAAAATCCTTTGTGTTTTATGATTATTGGAAAAATGGTTTTGAGACAAAATATGGCTTTATTCTCTGGTAATAGTTCTTCTACTTCTAGGAAATAATGAATAGGCTCAGCTGAATTTTACATATCTGGGATTTTCTAAATTGTGTCATGCGTTTAATTTGGAAGCATTCCCAAGACGTATAAAAGTGAGTGCCAACATCATTTTCAAACACAAATTGGATTTGATAATGTTTATGTTGAATGCATGCAATTTAGTTATTTATTTTCACATAAATGCTCTCTACTCATGCTGAGAAAACCTCTGGACTAGTGACACTTATTATAGCTTTTCTCAATCAATTAATACACATTTATTGAGCCCCTACTCTGTGTAGAAAACAGTGCTAAGCACGCAAGGAATGTAAATAGGTATCGTGCACAGACCAAATCTCGGGTTTGCAAATTGATGATACCGGGCTACACTCTGTAAGGAAGGAGTGTATTCAGTTTACAGAAACTGAAAACTGAAAGGAGCCCCAGGCTGCTGTCACTCATCTCTCACCCCTGCTACAGCTTCTGGAATGCTGTCACTTTCCCCTGCTTGACCCCTGCTTGTGTGGGGCTCTTATGTCCCTAGGTTTCCTGTTAGAATTTTGGACAACTTCAGTCCACAGTTATGATATTGTTGAAGGTGGCTTCAGCAAGCTATCAGTGTCAGCATCCCGTGTAATATTTTAGGTAATCTAAGCACCTCTTAAAATATATGTATATATATATATATAAATAACATTTTTGTAAGCAAATACACATATATGCATATATATTTATATATCATTTTACAAATGTTTGTATGTATTGTGAGAATTTTGATTTTTACCCATAATAAAAAATAAATAAATAAAAAATAAAAAAAAAAAAATAAAAAAATAATAAAAAAATAAGAAAAGGCTAGTTTCTGTTAGGAGGAATTCATGGGTTTTGATTGAGCTATGAGAAGCTTCTCCAGAAACACTTCCCTTACAAATTTAGTATATATGAGCTGTGTTAAGTCTGTGGGTGTAATGTTAAATGTTCAGCCTACATATAATAATCTGTATTGCTTGGTTGTACATGTAAGTACTAAATTGCTGGGGCCCTTTGTAGACCTGTGCTAGGCATACATGAGAAGGTTTGAGCTGCTCTTTCTCTACCCCCTCCCCAATTTGGACTTTCTTATTTTGGCCTTGATTTACTTACCCCTGTTTCTTTTGAATCCATGCAAGCTTTGCTTTCTGCATTTAATAGGGAAGCCCTAGTTTTGGAAAATACACTTCCAAATGTCTTTTTATGAAAGGTGCTTGAATTTAAATATATCTAGAATTGGGACTTTTTTTTTTTTCAAGTCTCTAGTTTAGCTTTTCAAACCATTGCCAAGCCTCTAGAATGACTTGAGAAGGGAACATCTGAATTATTTGCTAACTCGTACTTCTTAATGTGTTCAGTCTTTATTTTAGTAAATAATTTATATGCACTCCCACTCTATTGTAGGAATTCTGTGATATTTTGGGTTATTACAGCCCCCTCGCTCCCCTCCAAATAACAAAAAACAAACAAAAAAAAGGCATGCCAGGAGGGTCAAGGAAGTCTTCATAAAGAAAGTGATATTTTAGAGTACTCTTGAAGAAACTAGATAGGGAGTATATTATTGTGGGAAGACAGTCTATCTCCTAAGCCTTGATCCTGCCCACTGGTCTTCTCTTATCCCTATTGAAAAGCACTACATATAATGGATGATTTGCATGGATTGGCTGATCATACCTTCTTGATTTGTCAGGCATGTTCTGTACCTCGTTGTATTATGTTCCTTCTTTAGTAATGGTGATTGGACCAAGGGTGGTAGCAATGGAGATAATGAAAAGTGGGTGGATTCTGGATATATTTTGAAGTTAGAATAGACAGAACCTGACCAACTAAATGTGAGAAAAAAAAAAAAAAAGAAGTCAAGGATGGTTCAAACAACTGGAAGGATGGTGTTGCCGTCAACTAACTATGGGAGAATGAGACATGTTAAGGTTGAGATGCTTATTAGATATCCATTTGACTACTAGAGCCTGGAGTTTGGGGAAAAGGTCCAGTTAGAGATATAAATGTCAAATTTGTCCAGATACATTGGTATTTAAAATAATGAAATTAGATGGAATCATCAGTGGAGCCAGAAAAAAGATACTTCTTCAAGTGTCCTGATTTCTTGGGATCCACAACATCTAGAAATATAGAAGATGAATAGGAACTAATAAAGGAGATCTAGAGGGAGGGGCCAGTGAGTCTGGAAGAAAATCAAAGACGGTTAGGGTTAGGTAAAGAAAATTTTTCAAGGAGGGGGAAAAATGTACTGAGAGTTGATCGCTGGACTTGGCAACATAGAATTCATTGATAACCTTGACAAGGGAATTTTCAGTGGAGTGGTGGGAAGAAAGGAATTGGAGACAATGAATATAGATAAATACTGTGAAGGGAAAGAAATGTAATGAGATGGTAGCTGGGGAGGAAAGCACAATCAGGAGGGTATTTCTTTCATAAACATTACTCTTAATAGACAATTCTGCAATTGACAATCCAACTGTTCCTTTTTCCTATTCATATTAGTTTTCTAGGGCTGCCATGACTTAAAACAACAGAAATTTATTATCTCACAGTTTTGGAGGCCAGAAGTCCAATATCAGTTGTCAGCAGGGCCCTGCTCCCTCTGAAGGCTTTAGGGAATAATCCATCCTTGTCTCCTCTGGCTTCTGGTGGTTGCCTGCCATCCTTGGCAGCGTAACTCTGGTCTCTGCCTCTGTCTTCACAAGGCCTTCTTCCCTGGCTCTCTTCCAGGTCTCTGTGTACCTGCAAATCTCTCCTTCCTTGTGAGGACACCAGGCATCGGATTTGGGGCCCGTCCTAATTAGTATGACCTCGTCGTAACTTTATTCCACCTGCAAAGACACTATTTCCAAATAAGTTTGTGCTCTGAGGTTCTAGGTGGACATGGATTTTGGGCGGGTCACTGTTCAACCCTGTACATGAGCCATTAAAAAATATCGTGCTTAGACTTATTTTAATAAATTCTTCCTTTACCCATCCAGTCCACTTGCTTGCTGTGTACCATGTTTAATCTCCTTTCTCTGGATTTCCAGGTTACATCACTTTAGGTTTCTGTGTTAGCCATCATCTTTCTTGTCCTGTCACCCTGACCTTCTATTACTGCCTCTCCCTTTCTTTCCCAGCTCTCTAACTCTTGTAGTATCTCCAACAGTTAGTATGTATTATTTACTAAAGGTCAGGTTTCCATTTGGCTGGCCGTATCTCTGATGACTTGAATCTATCACCTTCATTTGTTTCCTAATTCTTAAATAATTCCTCAGAAAAATAGCAAGTGGCTATCCATTGTGGCAAAGTTCTGGATAAGTCTCCATCGTGTCTACAGTTCTGGCTAAGGCCAAATCGTACTGACATGTACTCAGACTAGAAGAAATGGAATCCATTTTATAAGCAGGAAAAAAAAAAAAGGCAGAGAACATTCTCTGTGGGGAAAGGGAATTAAAAATACTACCTAAATGCCAGGTTGAACATAATAAAATCTAATTGCTGTCCATGATGTCGAACTCTTAAAATTAATTTTGAGCTATGTAAATAAAAACACATATCTTAGTACAGTATTTTGAAAACATTTGTAGTGCTTACTCTGTACAACCTGTTTAATTTCTTCATTGTAAACCTCAGACTACCTTACAGAAATTCTAGTTACTAAAAACCTCCTGTGTTTCTCCCCGTCTGTCTGCCCCACCATCCACCCCTCGTGGGTGTGTAGCCCACTGAGGGCTTGGTCAGGTAGGGAGAGCCATTGTGGTAGCAGGCTGGCTGCAGGGCTCTGAACCCACGGTCAAGGCACAAGGAGCAAGGTGGTCTGCCTTGTGCCTACCAGCCTTCCGGGGTTCCCCTCTGATCGGCAATGTGCCCATAAAACAGGGGGGATGCTGTGGATACTCACTGCAGATGGAACTTCTTGCTCAATGCTGCTTCGGACTCAAGGCAGCAGGAGAAGCAAAGGTGGGTTCAATCAGGAAGGTCTCATGTCACATTGGCCTTGAATCATGTTTTGGTACCCCCTGCACGGCATTGCTCTTTGACCACAAGATCTGTTCCTCCAAACTCCTGCCCAAAACATTCCCCAAGGCAGAGCTAATTTACCACCCAAGCCCCTGCATCTGTTTGTTTACTTTCTTTGCATTAAACTTTCCATAAGATGAACATCTTACTTCTGGGACAACCAAATGTGGAGTAGGTTCTAGGAAATCATATGGAAAACTTTAATTGATCTGATTGCTTTTTAGTAATCGACTTCCTTCACTTGTGTAGTTAAAAGAGTACAAACCTTTCTACTACTAACTTCCTGATGTAAACCCTCCTCCTGTAATCTAAATTCCCTCCATCATTTCCCTAACTTTAATAACTGCCACATATTTTATTTCTTTATTGTTCAAAGCAATTAAATTTCTCCATTTGACCTTCTTGTTTTTTTTCTCATTTGTATTACTTTGCTTTGTTATAGCAATACTGAATAATAATTGACCAGTTTAATAACTCTCCATGCTAACCTGTAAAAATATCAACTGTTCAAGATCCTTCTTCAATAAGACAATCTTCATATAACCAGATGCAGATCCTACAACCAGTGCCACAACTTTTGACCACCACAGAAACTTTGACCTCATTCTTTGCTTGTTATTCTAGGTACTGCCATGTTGCCCCTGCCACTTCCCAGTGTCTTTCACTTGAGGGACTTGAGATCTTCTATTGTCAGGAAGAACATAATCTTCTTGACAGCTTGGCCCAGCACCCTTTTGATCGGTCTGATCCAGGCACTGATTTTGTGGCAGTCTGCAGGTTGAAAAGTAGAAACTCTAGATTTTCACTGATCTTACCAATATGGAGTCAGATGTTTTTATTGTTGCTTTATCCCTGAGCTATTGTATTAGTCAGGGTTCTCTAGGGAACAGAATCAACATGAGATACCTGTAAATAGTATGAGATTTTATAAGAGTCTCTCACATGACCGTGGAGGTGCACAAGTGCAGATTCCACAGGCAGGCTGCAAACCAGGGACTCCGATGACAGTCCAATGAAGATCCTTGATGAGTTTCTGGGAGACGTTGGCTGTCTAAAGACAAGCTGGGAAATTCTCTCTGAATGCTGAAATCACTTCCTCTTTTAAGGCATTCAACTGGTTGGATAAAACGTCACTCATTGCTGATGGCAATCTCCCTGGCTGATGTAGATGTAATCAGCCATCTATGCGATAAACTCACTGATGACTAAAGCCCATAAATGTCCTTGTATTACAATTTAGCCCAGTGCTTGCTTGACCAAACAACTGGGCACAATTACCTGGCCAAGTTGACACATTAGCCTAACCATCACAGTCCACCCTTTGTCAACTCGGCAACTATACCCATTACCTTAAACCATACTTAGTCTCTAAGTAAAAACAATAACAGACATGCATATATATATATATATATATATATTTCCACCTAACAATGTCCAACTCTCCTGCGTACAACCGGAAAAGCATTAATTCCCTACAGAATGGGGCACAAATCCTTGGGTAATAGTTACTCTTAAACTTGACATCCTTAAATATTATGACATGAAACTAATACAGCTTGTCATATGATAAGGGAAAAGGTTGGGGAAGAAAACAAAGAAATTTGTTTTTTGCCCATATACAATCATAACAATACAAGGAAGAAAGATTCATGACTATTATAGTCCTTGTTTCTGTAACTGGTCACGTGGTCGAAGTTCATATTTATTATTACCTTCTTCGACTACCCATTCCATGTTCCCGTTACCCTCAGCAAGCGCTTCAGCTGGCCATGGTTCTTTGTGTCTGTAATTTGAGTTAAGGTTTTGTTCACTTGACCTAGAACTCTTCTGCTTATGCAGATCCAGAAGAAATTTAGTAGACTGCCCATCTATTTCACTTCTAGGTACCCCATATCTATTAGCCAACGCCATAACTCTATGGGACTCAGACTATTTTGAGTGCTGCTTTGAATCTGTCTTTCATTGCGGTAGCCACGCCCACCTTGTCTTTGGTGATTAACTGCCGATACTTGACTTTTACTGGACCGAGATCCAATCATCCCCATAATGTTTAAGGATTCTAATTCCATTACAGCCCTTCCTTTAGTAATATCTGGACTACAGAGAAGAGCAACCACAGAGTTCTTCAGGGAAGATGGAGTTAGTCTTACAAACTTGTTCCTCACAGCCCTGGTTAAAGTTGTGTCCCCTGGACATTCCTGGGGTGGGTGGGCGGGTCTCAACTGGTAAATCCATTCTAACATTCCAATCTCTCTAAACCTTTGAATTCCCTCTTCTACTGTATACCAGGGCAAATCAGGCATCTCAACACATCATCTCTCTTATTTTCAACAATTCAGTCATCGGAATAAACAATTATACCAGGGTCATTTTGACATCGACATCAAAGAACTGGTGTTTTGCAGGGTTTATCTCACGGAATGTTTTAAAAGTATATTCTTTATTTGCTATCTGAGTAAAGTGGATATAAAGATTGAAGCTGAGAATTGATCGAGTGTTCAAAAGAAAAGGTCACCCAGAGAGCAAGGTTCATTCTCAAATTGATTTCCTTTGTATTTATTCTGGAGGGAAAAAAAAGGCTTTTAGCTGATTTCTCCTTGCTCTTTTCTACTTAGTTCCAACTCAAGCACCACCACTGTCAGGTTTTCTGAGTTAACCAGAGTCTACCCTCGTCTGGGCAGGTTAGCCTAAGTAGCACCTTTAATCGCTTGCTTCATTGTTCCTAGGAAAGAACATCAAACCTTTTATACACTCTAGAAATAGTAGACGGTGGAGTGTAAGAGTTTCCTGCAGAACACCAAACTTGTATTGCAGATGAGATGATGTGGCATCTTTATCTAGCACACAAAAAAGAAAGGTAGTCTGCCTCAGGTTGCGTGGGCTACACATAAATCCATTCTTGCTTGCTCCATGGAGCTATTCGGGGGATGTGTAAGTATCGGAAGGGCACATTGTTTATCTTAACCTCCTGAAACATGACTCAGGTCATCTTGAGACAGATGCTAGAATGGATAGTCATTGCTCAAGTCCTTTTGACCCTCCTTATATCATTTTATATTACCCAAGGAAGGGCATAGAGAGTCTAAGTGACATATTTATTTATTGGTCTTCTGCTTAGGTATATCTTAGAAAATCTTAAATAGATTTTTTTTTTTTCACTCAAAGAGTATTTGAGGGATTTTTCTTCCTAATACAGTGAGATATTTATTACTCTTTCAGGATTTTATTAGATGTTGTTTTAGACACCTGGTGCTACTGTGATAGTGTCATGAATAATATATATACAAGGTCCTTTGGATCTGATTTACAGACGTATTAAATTGATGGCCCAGATTATGCAAACTGTTGGGGCAGGTAATTAAACCTGTTGAGTATGTAAGCAGTTAAATGGTGTGCATTAAATTGCAAGGGTCTTTTTTTAATTAGAAAATTAAGCACAATGTAACATGTATGCCAGGGATAAAAGGTTTAAAATATGTGAATAATTTTATTTCCATGAT
The DNA here is from genome assembly GCA_026826555.1 of Tolypeutes matacus. NCBI lineage: Eukaryota > Metazoa > Chordata > Mammalia > Cingulata > Chlamyphoridae > Tolypeutes > Tolypeutes matacus. The sequence continues at coordinate 11,752,144 of JAKSZT010026446.1, read as the reverse complement.
TTTAAAAGTATTTATTTTCTTACAAGGTTAGGATATATTTGCTAAGAATGATTGAAGTGTCTTGCAGTTTCACAGAATTCCCTCATTTCCACACTCGTGTGTTATTCCTACTGACCTTAACTTTAACAAGGATGCCATATTCAAGATGCTGGCTTCTCGGGGACTATTATTTAACTTTTTATTTTGAAATGCTTTCAAACTTACAGGACAGTTACAAAAATAATACAAACCCCATACAAAGGACTCCAATATACCCTCATTCCCCCAGATATGCACATCCTCCAATGTTAACATTTTAACATTTAACGATATATTTGCTGTGTCGTTCTATCGTATCTGTCTATCTATCTCTATCATCACCCATTTTCTGAACACTTAAGTATAGGTTGTGTACATCGTGCTTCTTGAACATTTAATACTGCCATGCACATTTCCTAAGAACAAAGGTCACCGTCAGTGCAATTATAAAGTTGGAGAAATTTGACATTGATATAAAGTTTACAGTCTATATTTCTAATGTTTTTGTATGTCCCAATAATATCCTTTTGAGCATTTGCTCTGCTCTTGCTAGAGCCCATCCAGGAACATGTAGTGCATTTAATTGTCTCTTTAGTTGGTCTTTGTTTCAGTTGTTGTTTAATTGTGGGACCATATATACAACATAAACTTCCCCATCTCAAGCATACAATTCAGTGAGCTAAATCACTTTCACAATATTGTGGTACCCTCACCATCTTCCACTTCCAAAATTTTCCCATCTCCCCAAACAGAAATCTTATACCCATTATGCACAAACTCCCCATTCCCTGTTTCCCACACCTCTGGCAGCCTGCACTTTTTTTTTTGGTCTCTGTGAGCTTGCGTGTTCTCTGATATTTTCTTTGTAGTTACCACAGGACTTAAATGTAACATCCCTTAAATCTATGACAATCCTGTTTGCTTTAATACTAACTTAACTTCAATAGTCTACACAAACTATGTTTCTTTACTCCTCCATTCTCCCCACCTTTGCATAGTTCATATCACAAATTACATGTTTATATAAGTCAAAAGCCACTGGCTTATCATTATGTCTTATGCATTTGTGTTTTAGATCCCATCGGAAGTAAAAAGTGGATTTACAAACCCAAAATACAATAGTACTAGCATTTATATTTACCCATGTCGTTGCTCCCACCAGGGACCTTTATTTCTTCTTGTGGCTCAATATATTGTCTATTGTCCTTTCCTTTCAATCTGCAGGACTATAGCATCTCTTATAGGGTTAGTCTAGTTGCAATGAACTCCCTCAGCTTTTGTCTATCTGGAAATGTCTTAATCTTTCCCTCATTTTTGAAAAACAGTTTTGTTGGATATAGAATTCCTGCTTGACAATTTTTTTTTTTTTTTTTTTGCTTTTGGTACTTTAAATATATCATACCACTGACTTTTTGTCTCCATGGTTTCGATGAAAATTGGCACTTAATCTTATTGAAGCTCCCTTATATATGACATGTTGCTTCTCTTTTGAGACTTTCAGAATTCTCTCTTTATCTTTGGCATTTTAGAGTTTGATTATGTCATGGTGTGGGTCTGGGTTTATCCTCTTTGGAGTTTGTTGATGGCTTTCATTAGATTTGGGAAATTTTTAGTCATGGTTTCTTTGAATATTCTCTCTGTCCCTTTTTCTCTTTCTTCTCCTTCTGGAACTTCCACAATGCATATACTGGTATGCTTGATGGTGTCCCACAGGTTCCTCAGGCTCTGTTCACTTTTCTTCATTCTTTCTTCCTTCTGCTCCTCAGACTGGAAGATTTTAATATTCTTACTTTCAAGTTCTCTCATTCTTTTTTCTGCCAGCTCCAACTTGCTGTTGAACCTCTTTAGGAATTTTTCATTTCTGTTACTGTAGTCTTCAGCTTTGTTTGGTTCCTTTATATCATTTCCATCTCTCTATTGATAATCTCTTTGTGTTCATCTATCGTATTCCTGATTTTCTTTAGTTATTTGTCCATGTTTTCCTTTAGCTCTTTGAGTATATTTAGGACTTTTTTTTAAAGCCCTTGTTTGGTTTATTCCAGGTCTGGTCCTCTTCATTGAAGGTTTTTAATGCTTTAATCTTCTTCTTTGCCTGGGCCATTGTTTCCAGGTTCTTTGTATGTTTTGTAACCTTGCTTCAAGCAGCACAATTTAACTGCTCTCCCATAGTGTTCTATAGGAGAGCTCGTGAGCTGCTTTCTACATGCAGGGCAGGTTCTGAGACAGCGAGTCCCTCAGGCCACCACCAGACAAATTGGGTCAGACAAACATGCTTCCAGTATGTGCCATGAGGGTTACTCTGGTCCCTCTAGAACCAGGACCGGGGATCTGCGTTGGAAGCAGGGACTGGCTCCCCATGCCTACTCATGAGGGGTCGGGGAGGGGCCAGCCAGGCGCCTTGAGATCCTACCTCTTTTTTTAAAAAGTTGCCTTTTTCTTGATTCACTGCTCACCCTTTTACTGCAGTCCTTCAACTGTCTTCTGGAGTTTTGAGAAAGATGTTTCTGCCAGTTCTTGATGATTGTTCAAAGCTTCTGTGGAGGGATGGAGCCCTGAAGCATCTCACTCGGCCATTTTGATCAGGGTGGGGCCTCTCAGTGATTTTAATAGAGATTTCCCATCTCAGTCACCCTTTCCCATGATTACACCAGGTATTATCATGATTAGCAGGACAGAGTCTCCTATGATACTCTGCTTGTAAGGTGGAGGTAGCTGGAGAAAATGTCACAGCTAAGCTGACCCACTTCATTTTAAATTCATGATGAGACATTTCAAATAGGAAGTCATCAAGGTGCAGTGATCCTACTACATTTTCCCTAAAGTGTTTACTTTCCTACTTCCTGAAAAAAATTTTTTTCGTTTCTACTTGTCATAAATCTCCCACCTCCCCATGCAATCACTCTACCTTCTCAGTTAATGGCTTTGGTACTTCATTGAGGAAAGAGGAACTCTCAAATCAGAGCTCTCCTCTTTTCAACATCAAATCTATACCATTTTCCACCTCTGTGACCTTTTCTGAGATGTCCCTCATCTGATCAAAGGCATCCGCTATGTTTGTGCTCTGGTTCCCATCCTTTCCTGTCTTTGCAAGAACTTTACCCTTGAAATTATTGCCTTTCCCTGGCATTATCATGATTTCCTGCTCTGTAGGATCTGTTCTGGCAGTACATACACATGCTTTATTATCGCCCTCTTAAAAATCAAACTAGCTAGCAAGCACATAAACCAAACCTTTACTCTCTCAGGCCCTTCCAACCACCTAATAAATAACCCCCTGATGGGATTTTGATTGCAATTACATTGGATACACAGAACAATTTAGAGAGAATGGTATTGAGCCCTCCTTTTTCATAAGTATGTTATTTAATTAGGTTTTTTTCTCCCAATTTGTTATTGTGAAATTTCGTAATACATAAAAAGTTGAAAAAGTAGTTAAGTGATTACTAATATACTCACCACCTAAATTTAATCATTGTTAAGATTCTTTTTCACATCTGCTATGAGTATAACAGTCCTTCCCAAAAAGTTAAGGTTAATGCTTAATTCTTACCCTTTGGTTATCAGTTTTCAGAGTAAGGAATTTGTATTACAGTCTCCTCCAGTAATGACAATTTGGTTTAACTGAACCATTTGACATCATTTTGTCATTTCATGTTGCAGACATCACACTTCACCTCTAAATACTTTCCCTAAAAATTAGGACATCTTCTATACAACATAATACCATACCTGTTTCATCTCATCAGGAAGCTCAAATCCCCAGTATTTCTCTAATATCATCCAATATTCAGTCAATATAAAATCTTCTCAATTGTCTCCAACTTGTATTATAGACCTTTTTCTTTTTCTTTTTTCCTAACCAGAATTAGTCAAGGACCATGTTTCCTTTGAATACTTTTTTTTTAGTCTCTTATATTCCAGGACAGTTCTGACACATTTGTTTTCATGACACTGACTTCAGGTCAGATGAGTTGTAGCATGCTTCAAATTCTGAATTTGTCTGAAGGTGACCTTATGATGCTGTGAATGCCCTTTGCCTTGTTTCTCTGTCTTCTATATTTTATGTAAACAGGAGTAAGGTCCACAGGTTGGATTGGGTTCAGGTTAGACACGTTTGGCAAGAAGACTTCATAGGTGATGCTGTGTACCTGATAGGGCATCCCATCAGGAGGTGCCTGAGGGCACTTAGTTAAGTGATCACCAAATTTTTCTGTTGTAAAAGAATATTTTCCCTTTAAAATTAGTAAGTAACCTGTACGATTACTTACCCATACACACATCTCATTCACCATCATCTTCTGGCTCTAGCTTTCTTCCTGCATTGATTGTTTGATAGTCGCATGTTAAGAGACGCCCTCCTCCCTCATCATCTAAGGACAAACTACTGTTCCTCCTCAAAAGTTAGGGTAGATGTTTCTTTCTTTCTCTTTAGTTATCAATTTTTGGAATAAGGGCTGGACGTAATAATTACATGCGGTGGTGGAAATTAGCATTTTTACTTTCTCCCTTTTTCTTATGATCACTGGTCTTGTAGATTTTTTTACTCAGTGTTTTGCAGTAAATTATGGTTATTCTTTATGCTGCTCAGATTGTCTCAAATTTGGTCAGTGGGAGCTGCATTAAGCTGGTTCTTACATCCTTTTGACAGGCTCCACTGGTCTTTGATGGCTTCCCTCCTTTTAGGCACAAAAATGTGCCCCAGGCTCTTCTTGTACTTTTCCTCCTCAGAGCCTGAATCAGCCACTTGTTCAAGAAACAATGGGATGCCATTATTTTTTGGCCCTTTCATTGGACAAAATGCGGAAATATGTTATTTTTTTTTTAACTTATGAGTTCATTTTGATAATTCCACTTTAAATTTAACAGTAGAGCAATTTTTCCTTACTTATTTAGTTTCATAATTCTCTTTTCTCTTATATCTAAAATCCTGATTCTTAATAAAATAGCATATTTCCTTATTGGCATTATCCTACAATATATATGAAATAGTTTAAAAACTGTAGTACAGTATTACTACTGAAAATAAAACTACTGAGTGACTTCAAAGATTTATTTGTAGGATTTTTTTTCCTTAGAATATTTCTCATTAAAGATTTATAGGCAGAGTAAAATCTTCAAAGGTCACATTGATTAATTCTCTTTGGGTGCTTATGTTGTTGATTTGATATACAATTAGGCTTCTTTTAAATGGTGGGGTTGATTTGTTTCCCTTTTTTTTTTTTTTGGTTTAATTTTAGTTTTTGAGTATATGCAATATTTGGATGGTTCAACATCAAAACTACTAAAGGTTAACTCTTAGAGACATTCCGTGTTCATGGATTGAAAGGTTAAATATTGTTAAGATGTCAGTTCTGCTCAAACTGATTTACAGATTCAACGCAATCCCAATAAAAATCCCAATAGCCTTTTTTGCAGAAATCAAAAAGCCAATAATCAAATTTATTTGGAAGAATAAGGGGCACCAAATAGCCAAAAAGGTCTTTAAAAAGAAGAATGAAGTTAGAGGACTCTCACTTCCTGACTTTAAAGCATATTACTTAGCTACGTGGTAAAAACCAACATGGTACTGGCATAAGGACAGACAGATTTACCAACAGAACTGAATCGAGAACTCAGAAATTGACCCTCACATCTACAGTCAAGTGATTTTGACAAGGCTGTCAAGCCCTCCCAGCTGGGCCAGAACAGTCTATTCAACAAATGGTGCTGGGAGAACTGGATAGCCATATCCAAAAGAAAGAAAGAAGACCCCTATCCCATACCTTATACAAAAATTATCTCAAAATGGATCAAGAACTTAAATTTAAAAACAACAGCCATAAAACTCCTAGAAGAAAATGTAAGGAAAACATCTTCAAGATCATGTGATAGTTTCTTAAACCTTACGCCCAAAGCACAAGCAACAAAAGAAAAAATAGATAAATGGGACCTCATCAAAATTCAACACTTTTGTACCTCAAAAGACATTGTCAAAAGGGTGAAAAGGCAGCCGACTCAATGGGAGAAAATATTTGGCAATCACATATCTGATAAGGGTTTAATATTCATGATATATAAGGAGACCATACAACTCAACAATAAAAAAATGAAGTATCTGATTAAAAAATGGACAAAAGACTTGAAAAGGCAACTGTCTGAAGAAAAAATACATATGGCGAAGAAACACATAAGAAAATATTCAACATCAGAGAGATTAGGGAAATGCAAATCAAATCTAAAAGGAGATATCATTTTACACCTATTAGACTGGCTGCTATCAGAAAGTTGGAAAACTGTAAGTGTTGGAGAGGCTGCTGAGAGGTAGGATAGCTTATTCACTGTTGATGGGAATGTAGAATGGTACAGCCACTATGGAGGACTGTCTGGCAGTTCCTAAAGAAGTTGAATATAGACTTGCCACGTGAGCCGGCAATACCACTACTGGGTATATACCCAGAAGAACTGAGAGCAGTGACACGAACAGACATCTGCACACCGATGTTTGTAGTGGCAATATTCACGATAGCCAAAGGTTGGAAACAACCCAGGTGTCCATCAACTGATAATGGATAAACAAACTGTGGCGTGTATACATGATGGAATATTATGCATAAGAAGAAATGAAGTCATGAAACATATGACAACATGGATGAACCTGGAGGACATTATGTTGAGTGAGCAAGCCAGACACAAAAGGACAAATACTGTATGATTGCCCTATCATGAACTAAATATATTATATGAAATATAAATATATTATGTGAAATATGAATATGGGTAGAAATGTATATATAAGACCGTTTTTCTTTGAAGCTGAACAAATGTAAGTTAATATTATAAAATGTTAATATCAGACAAAAAAACAAAACACATTATACTTAGTGAAGGAGACCAGGCACAGAGTACTACATATTGTATGATTCCATTTATATGAAATGTAAATATAAATCAATTTATAAAGATGAAAGGAGATTAGTGGTTATGTAGATCTGAGGAAGGAATGCTCAGGGGTGTGGAGTCTTCCTTTTTGGAGGAATGAAATTGTTCTAAAATTTTTGAGATGATGAATGTACAATGTTGTGATTATACTAAAAGCCACTGATGATACACTTTGGGTAGAATAGCCAGAAGCAGCAGCTATGGACAGTGGGGGAAGCAGAGAGAGACTGAGAGGTGAGGAATCTTCTTGTTTGTTTATCTGTTTTTTTATTATTGAAATAATGAAAATGCTTTAATAATGATTGAAGTGATGAACACACAACTGTGTGATTGTACCAGATACTATTGATTGTACACTTTGGATGGATTGTATGCTTTATTAATATGTATCAATAAAATTGATTTGTTTTTTTTAAAAGTTACTTTTAGAGAAGTCATACCACTGTCTCTATTCCTTACATCTTGTTTCCCACCACCCGTTATCTATCTAAAAATCAATTTTGGTTTATCCTTCCAATATTTCTATTTGCACAAATAAGCAAATACCTGTATACATTATTTCCCTTCTTCTCATACACAGAAGTTAGGAAATATTATCTAAGTATAATAATTATAGGCTATGTCCTGCCTCTTGCTTTTCTCCCACAAAGCAACATGCTGTGATATAAATAGCTACAGAGAAATATTTTTCTTTTCTTTCTCACTGCTGTGTAGTATTACATGGTGTGCTTGTGTCTAGGTTCTTGGCTTAGTTATGAGAAAGAATTCAAGGATGAGCCACAAATGAATTAGACAAGCAGATAATTTATTGGGGGGTAAAGCAAGAGAACAGAAGTACATCTTCAGAGTTAAAGATGGGCATTCTCAAGGGAGAGATATGCGGAGCTCTGTCTTGAGGTCCCCTGTTTTATGGGGGTACAGGACTCCAGGGTCTGTGCTGGCTTAGCAAAGAGTCATTTCTGGAGTAAACTGGGTTTGCAAGTGCTATGCCATGGTGATGCAGATGCCTTTGTGTGCATCCCTATGGCCATGAACACCAATATGTGAAAGGAAGCCAAGCTCTGGATTTTCACTTGGCATGGAAGGATCATACATCAGTTTCCTTAACAAGGAAACAAACAAAATTATAGGAGAAAACACCAGAAAAACAGTGGCTCTTTCCCCCAGTGCCCTGCCAATCCATGGCCCGAGAACCAGGGCAGAGCTGTGTTTGAAAAGGGAATGAAAGCCTTTGTGTCCTATGTCTAACGTTTTGCAAAGCACGAGTCCAACCTCATCTTCAAGTTAAAGGACCTCGTGATTCGACTAGTTCTGACAAGGTTTTGTCCTGCTCAAGATGCTAGAACCAAGGGGAAAGCAGTTTCCAGATTTCGTGTTCAGTAAAATTGACACAGCTATACACTCATTTAGAGATAAAAGTAGAGAAAACAGAAGAAGAATGGAAAAGGAAAAACCAATAGCAGAAAATGAAGGGAGAAGAAATTTATAAAAATAAAGCTTGGTCAAAGCAGAAGCCAAAAAATGGAAAAGAAGGAAAAAATGTAAATGAGAAACAAAAGGGAAAGAAGGTTCTCCTATCAAGGATGAGGAAACAGGGAAATTTCTTAGAGCCTTAAAACAACAGAAAGGGAAAAGGGGTTCTGATATCAAAGATGAGGACACAGGAATTTCTCACAGTCATGGGCATTAAATAAGAAATAGAATGAATAAAGGAAAATTTTGAGAAGCATTTGCTCTCAGTTGGCAAAAGAAAATTCAGGAGTGATGATCTGGGGCTCTAGGAACTGTGATAACCACTGATTCCATTTCAAGAGCTGTTATGCACGAGCAAAGGGGAAAGAGCTAGAGAACAACGCCCTAGAGCCAGATGTGGTACTGCTACATTTAGTTCTATTGTGAATCAATACTTCCACAAGAAGCCAGTTCTGTCCTTTTTGCTATCATTTCAGACCTGGGAAAATTAGAGATGATTTACCTGTGAATATCTTGCTAAAAATATACCAATCCTTAAAGAAATCAAACAGAAGAGAATGGAAAATGTATTTGAAGATAATTAATAAATGCTAAGTTTATTTGGATGAAACACTTAAAGAACTTATTTTCCTGTAGATGCTTTATACCGATTTTTAATGAAAAGATGCTAAAATGTAATAAATAAATAAATATTTTATTAGCCATTTTATATACATATTTACCAAGAGCGTTTCTCCTGATAACCAGTTCTCCATGTCACCCTCTCCAACCTTCACTCAAGATCCACCATTGACTTCCTTGGAGCCAAGTCCATTGACACACTTCTCTTTCCTGACTTACTGAACATGTCAGCACCTTTTGATACAGTTCAATGTTCCCTCCACTTGAAACACGCTCTTTTCTTGGTTTCTATGCCACCATTGTCTCCTGGTTATATTCCCACCTCAGAGCTTGCCCTTTTCTCTTTTGGCTCTGCCTTAGCTCTCAATGTGAAGGTAGAGCTTGTCCTCAGGCCATCTTTTCATCTTTATCTTCCTTCTTCTTGGTAAGCTCTTTGAGCCCCAGGATTTAAATACCACCTTCAGTGCTGATGTTGTTGGCATGTCTGTCTTCAGTCCCAACTTCTCCTTGGACAACCAGTCACTCTGATCTTCAGCTCTTTACTTGGCATTGCCCCTTGGATAGTAACAGGAATCTTACAAAATTTAAAATAAATTAAAATTACAAAATACAGCTCTTGATCATTTTCACCCTCTCCAAACCTCTTCAGTCCTCAGTTTTTCTTATCTTTGTGAAAATCTCCACCATCGGTTGCTTAGTCAGACCTGGGAATCATGCATCACGTTTCCCTCTCCCTCACACCTGCACACAGCAACCAACCCATTAGCCACGGCTCTAGTTCTAATTCTAAATCATATGTTGAATCCTTCCTCTTATTTCTGTTTTCATATGCCATTTGTCTCTTATCTGAATTGTTGAATAGGTGGCCTCCCAACTGTTCTCCCCAATTTCACTCTTTCTCACTTAAAATCTGTTGTCTGCCTGCAGTCAGAACAATCATTTTGAAAAGCTAAAGCACTCTTTCCATTCCCTTTCCCTAAGAGTGGTTGGAGGTGCCAACAGACTAGAAGCTGAGCAAGGAAGCTAGCTGAGTGAGTCAGCAGCCTGGAAGCCTTGGGAGATTGACTGCAGACAGGGGCATTGAACAAATAAGTGAAAATATTGAAGATAGTGGAAACCAAGTTTCTTACTGTTACTGAAGGAAATTATGAATATAAAAAGGGGAAACAAGAATGAAGCAGATCGAAATTTCAGATATCAGTGTGAGCTCATAGTTTTTAATAGATATAGACATATGTCAGAACAAATATAAAGCGAGAATGTGTGCATTTGTGTGTGTGTGAGTGTATTTATGTCCTGGCTTTGTCCCTTGTGGGAACAGCAACACCCCTGCAACGTTGGGCACACCTGGTACTTGGATCTTGGTTTCTAAATCCTATTTTCCACTGAAAGAAAACAAGGATCCTTAGAGGAAAGACTGAGATCCTGTTTTCACGTGCATTCACACCCACAGGGACATGGGTTAAGAAAAAGTCCATGTCCTTCACTGGGATACTTAGTTCAACCCAGCACAGGTAGCTCCTTCAGCTCCCAGATGAAATGCCACTTCCAGGAGGCCTTCCTCAACCACCCAGCCACGTGCCCACCCCCGAGTCACTAGAATGTCAGCCTGTCTATTCTTTACATAGCATTTCTCTGCATCCGACATTATTTTGTTTACTTATTTATATAACTCATTGATTGTTAGTCTCTCCTGTGAGACTGTAAGCTCCAAGAGGAGACACAGGTAAGCTCTGAACAAATATTTGTTTTATGAATGAATTTCATTCAAGCCTGCATTTTAATCATCTGGAAGCCAGGCTAATGTAAAACCTTCATGACAAAATATATTTATATTGAATATCCTGTAATGTGTAACAGTTAATTATTAGCCAGGGGAAATGAAGTATACACAAACACATTTCATTAATTATTTTATTGTTCCTTTATGCAAAGAAAGTTTTTGCCTAAGGACCTCAGTGCTTATTATGAAATGATAAGTAATGTCATTAAAAGGCTGGGTTTCCATTGCTAGAGCCCCTCACTGGACCGGGGTTTGGGAGCAGAGGCTTGCCCCAGTAGTGACTCTTTCTGTTTTGTGTACCAGCCAGAGATACTTCCCAGCCTTCTCTTTCCAGGAGTAGGCTCATAGTTTTAATACTAGTTCTATGCAGAGATTTACATTTAGATCATTGTTTTTCAACATAATATCATTAGGGAAAATTTTATCTTTTATTAGTGATCATTTCACTAATAAATGTTAAGACTTGAATCTAAGATAATATTTCAGACTAGAGTAGTTTATTATTTAACAAGATAATATATAATTCAAACCTCTGGCTTTAGCCATTTTATCACAAATGCAGCATAGACTCACTTCATTCCTTGTCAATTAGAATCCAGCACCAGAGTTGTTTTTCATTTTAATAAGAGAGAGCTTTTGGCTTAGACGCAATTTCCCTTGGTGGTAGGAGGGAGGGGCTTTGGGTTCCTAGACCATAAACAAAGGACTGTGGGCTCACTGGGATTGAATTAGTTTCCAGATATACTATTTCTGGGTTGAAATTGATAGATGCACTATAGTGCTGAAGCAGCACAGAAAAATGTACTTTTCAGCCAATCTTCAGAATCGTCAAGGACATCTGATCTTATTGTTTGGCATCTTTGGCAGCAGACATAAACTTTCTCTCTCTCTCATTTTTTTTTAGTTCTCTGTTTTTGTGTGTGCACATTTGAAAAGGGCAGTGAGATGTGACTGGAGGTGGGACTTGGCTTGTACTATAATCTCCAGAGGACTGCTGCTGCTTCAGTTCACCTGTACCAGAAAGCAGGCATTTGTACATAAGCAAGCATTTGATTCTTATCACAGGGTTATAGCATCTAATTTGAGTTAGGTAGAAAGTAAAGCCATGAAGGTACAGAAAGCACCTCCTTCCCCAGAGCAGCAGGAATGCAGGCCCTGGAATGAATATGATAATGGAAAGTAGATTGTCACAAAGAAAACCTCGGCTGAAAACTGTGTGGAATATCAGGTGGCAGAAGGGGAAGAGGAGTTGGGCTAACACATTTTCCAGGTGGTAGTATGATAATATTTGAAAAAGAATGAACTCTGCACCATTCATGAAGTGCTAAAGATCAGTATTGTTCAAAAGCTAGCTGGGCTTTAATGAGCAATTTAAGACTTGGATGAAGAAATGCACAGCTTGCGGTGGGGTCCTGAGGTGGTGGGACACAGCGAGGAGAGAGAGAGAGAGAAGTCTCCAGAAGGGAATTCAGGAGGAGGGAGAGCCCTTAGAGGTCCTGTAGTGTTGGGGATCAGGGAGTGTCTTTGTGGGTTTGCATTCAAGTTCTGCCCAAAGTGGACCATCTCTTGGTAGTTTCCTAAGCTGTAAGAATGACAGTGGCTCTGCAGTGTTGTAGAAAGTGTTGAACGTTTCCACCGGAAGACACCAAAGACCAGAAGAGAGCACATGTGACTCCCAAGGACTTATAGGCATACCCAGAGCGTGTAAGAAATAGTAGTCTGTGTGTTTTCTTAAAATACACATAAAAATTTCACTCTGGGGAAGCAGATATGGCTCACGCAATTGGGCTTCCATCTACCATATGGGAGGTCCCGGGTCCATTTCCCAGGGCCTCCTGGTGAAGGCGAGCTGGCCCGCGCAGAGAGCTGGCCCACGCAGAGAGCTGACATAACAAAAAAGAGACACAGAGGAGAGACAATGAGAGACACAACAAAGCAGGGAGCTGAGGTGGCTCAAGCGATTGAGAGCCTCTCTCCCACATCGGAGGTCCCGGATCAGTTCCCGGTGCCTCCTAAAGAGAAGACAAGAAGAGAAGACAAGCAGACACAGAGCACACAGCGAATGGAAAGAGAGAACAGACAGCGAGCGCCAAACAACAAGGGGGGGGCTAAATTCTTTTTTTTTTTTAAAAAAAAAAAAAAAAATTCACTCTGTACCATATTTGACACAATGAAAAACTTAATAAATGTTAGTTCTCATTAATCTTTTGCCCAGAAATGCCATCCCATTGGTTTCCCATAGAATCCAAAATGCCCAGGTATTCTGAAAGATCCAAATGGAAGCCACAGATAACAAATGAAGTAACAGCAATAAACCCATTGACATTCCTTAATACGCTGGTGTGGACTTATTTATGCATTTTGTTGGTAAACGATGAAAAGGTGAAACTACCAAAAGGTAAATCGGGATGTAGACTAAAAGCAGATGTTGGGGCATGAAAGAGATCAGAAGTGAAGCATCTCGGCCCTGAACAGGGCTTTTTGCAGAAATGTCAAGGGAGGGGAAGTGGTAGACAGTGGGTGGGACATGCATCCTCCCTGAACTTAGGGAAGTAATGTCACTGTTGTAGAAAAGAGGAAAAAGCTGCAAAAAAACATGAAACAGAAGATACTATTTGATCTGACACCGTAAAAATCAAAAATTTTTCATAAAAGCAAAGAAAACAAAAACAGAAATGAAGAGCGCTTTGCTGTCACTCGCCCGCTGACCGGGAGTCACTGACACCCTCCTCCTAGACGGGCTGTGCTCTGCTGCTTGGAGCAGCCCCCCGCCCCCTGCACCTGCCGTCTCAGCGGGCTGGGTGTGCGCCCCTCCCCCCTGATCCCGCACACTTGGTGTGATTTTACTTGCACAGCCCTTTGACATTAGAGGAATGAGCTCAGATTTTATGTGAGAGGAAGCTGAAACCTGGCGCACAGAAGGAGTAGGCTGAGAGGGTAAGGATGGGTTCCAGTGCATTCTGGCGTAAGGCCGTCCCAAAGACTGCATGGTCGGTTTTGGATAAGCTACAGAGCCCTTTGTGTGAGGAAATCCCGGGGACCACCTGTGCAGGTGGGTGGTCTCGGTGAGCGCCCACAGAATGGCAAAACAATATGGCCCCACTCTCTTACTGGAGTGGAAGCCCGTTGTCCCGGGCCTCACCGATACCGGCTTGAGGAACTAAGGGATTCAGCTAGTTGTCTCCTAAGCAGGAGAAGCAAGGAGTGCCGTCTGAAAGTGGTAGTTATCCAACTACCAAGTTATACCAACTTCTTGGCATGAGGAGGAAACGTTCTGAAGTGTGGAGGGAGGGGTAGGAGAAGGCTGTGGACTCTGGGGAGTGAGCGAGGCACTGAGGGAAAGCTGGCAGGGTCCAAAAGCAGCAGTTGTTGCTGGTTGTTGGTTTTCCCCTTTCTTTCCACCCCTGAGGAGCTGGACCTGTCTGAGATATCACGTCTCCTATGAGCAGTTCTCCTGGGGCTGAGCCCACGTCTCTGACTTAGGCTGTGGCAGGGCAGCATCTCTCAGACGCCCTTGTGGGAAGGAGATGTGTTTACTGTTAAAGAATTCATCTGAGACCAGCAGTTATGAAACCCTGGTTTGATGTACTTGCTTTGCAAGCAAAACTACTCAGATCTTTTAGAAAAGTGGACAGCAAAGGTCCTGGGGCATGGACCATGTCACCTCCAGAGAAGAGTGAGAAAACTTTTGATTTAGCCAAAAGTGCCACACCACGGCTGGCGGCACAGTGTTATTTGATGTATAGGTGCCAACGTGGTTCCATTATTTACCCGGGAACAGCCCTGGACAAACCTCTGGCGTGGTTCTGCTCCCTGCAGGCTCTGAGGAAAGGCCAGGGAGCACTTGGCCGAGGGCAAGTTGGATGGCCCTGTGGCTTGGGGGCACCGGCCCAGAGAGAGAGGGTCAGGAAAGCTGAGAGCAGGGAAGGAGAGACACGCATCCACCAGTGCTTTGTAAGAGTAGAGCCTTCTAGAAAGGGGTGCTGGTTACCCTGGGTCGTATAGGAAATGGTGACGCTGACGCAGAGCCCAAGCCAGCCTCTGGCGAATAGGGACTGGCAGGAGCCTCTTGTAAGGAGAGGAAAGAATGCCACGTGGACTGTGACGACTCGTTTTCTCTTCCTGCTTCCATGATCTAATACATTATTTTGTGATTTAGGGGTTTGTAAGGCTGTTTTGTTTCTGAGGGAGTGAGGGATACATTGTGGTAGGGAGATAGGATCAATTGAAAGGCGACTGCTATTAAATGCCTAAGCTAAATGTTTGAATAGCCTGACCACAGCCCAGCTCAGTTTCCTTTCACCCTCCGTCCGTCGTGGACAGGCACCCTCCTGGAGACGGTGCCAGCTGTATGGGTGGGGCCTGGAGAAAGCTTTGCTCAGTGTGCTGCTTCCTTCGGAAATCCGTACACTCTCCCTGGCCCTACAAAGCAGTCAGAGATTGTCTTGCTGGAAATAGCTATTCTGTGTGCCTGGTTTACCATGGGCTTTTACCTGAGTCTCTAAAAAGGATCAGTGATAAATAAATTAATGGGGAGGGAAAGAGGAAGGTTGGCTTACGTAAGAGCCGCAGACTGCATTTTATTCCTCCAGTTAGGTTAAATAGAGGAGCCTCTGTATCTGCTCAGTTGTCTACCATGTTTAACTTCTGTGCTTTCCCCCTTTACTAGCCGGGCCTCACTCGGCTGTATTATACAATCGCGTCTCTTTATCAAGTGCCGCAGGCTGTTGCTGGTTACCTTTTTGAAGAACGTGTGTCATCAGGGCATAGGGATGATATATTCTGCAGGGAAAACCTCATACAAGCTCAGTAGTGGATTGGAAATTGAGAGCAAAGAACCAAGAGGAGATGGGCAGAGCCAGGAGGAAGCACTGGAAGATGCGAAAGAGAACAAGTTGGGAAATCAGTGAAGGGCCCAGAGAGAGAAGGAACCTAAAAAAGAGAGCCAGGAAGGAGGGAAGCGAGGCCTGGGGTGGGAGCAGGAGCCCAAAGGCAGTTAGGAAGGAGCTAACAAGGAAAGGGGTGAACTGCGTTAAGTGTTTTCTCAGAACAGTTCAAGATGTTTTCCCGTGTCAGTAAGAACTTTCTAGAAGTGAGTGCTGCCTTGTTAAGTAGTAGAAATATCCAGACAGAGAATGGATGGTACCACCTGTCAGAGGAACCCTGGTGAAGATCCCTGCACTGAGGACAAGGTTGAATTAGATGGCTCACAGGCCCCCTTCCACATGAACTTTCAACACACTTTTGTAAGTGTGTAACTGTACATGTGTGCTCCTTTTTAAAATAAGGGGGGCACTGACCACTGCAGATATCAAAGATAAATTTTGCTTTTTTGCTCACTTCAATGTTATACTCAGAGTCAAACCTGACTTTTCCTTTGCTTTTTAATTAGCTTAAAATGAAAATTGTTGACTTTTTTCTCCTAACTGAATGAGAGATCAACCTTTACAGAGATCAGGAAACAAATAATTAAGAAACATAAAACAATCTTAGCCAAGTGACTTCAGAATAAATCTGAAAGTTGAAAGGACCTGTCCTATTTTGACATATCAAAAGAGTCAAAGATTTTTTTTCCAGCTTTTTAAAGCAGAGCGGCCTTCCACTCTCCAAAGGCCAGCTGGCAGCTGGTTGTCATTCTGTGGAGGGCAAGGGGACATGAAAGCTCTTAACTACCAGCTGCTTCCTGCTGACACGGTCCACCCCTAACACTCCACTCATTTCGTTTTTCGGTGGGGACAGAGGAAATCCCTCACTCCCGGTCCCAGGACGTAGGTGTGCATTGACGGAGGCAGCCGGGTGGCGCGGCATTGCGGTGCTCTAAGGGAACTCCTCTGTGAAGTGGGTGGCGATCGTGACCCCCTGCCCCGGCGCTGTCCATCAGCGCGTGAGGTACTCCAGTGCAGGCGGCTCCCTGGGGACAGGCCGCGGTTCTCCATCACCAGGGTGGCTTGCGCTCCCCAGTACTTTTTGTAGAATTACGCACGCTTGTTTTCTCTTTCCTAGTGCCACCAGTGACCCCAGACAGGAAGCAAGGGTGTGAAGACACTTGTTTACTGCTCCACGAGTGGGACCCTTCCCCAGTCCCGCTGGGGTATGCCAGCTGCGCCGGCCCCCGCCCCTCGCTCAACCTCAGAGCGCCCCTTCCTGCCATTTGTCTCTGGAAGACCGTGTTGTAGGCTTTGTGTTGTTCTGGACCCCCTGGGCAGCCCCCCTCTTACCATGCCCCCCGACCCCTGGTAACCTCGAAGCTCTCTGTCTCTAGATGCATCATGTAAGTGAAGCACGCGGTATTTGTCTCATGTGCCTTGCTTGTTTCACTCAGCATCAGAGTTTGAAAAGGCTCATCCGCATTGCACGTCTCAGAACTTCATTCTTTCTTAACGGCCGCATAGTACTCCACTGCGTGTGTGCAGATGGAACTCGTCTCAGTCTCAAACGCTAGTATAGAACTGTCGTGATATTATGGAACGACATCTGTTCTTCATTTCTAAGGATTTCGTATAGGACGGGGAGTAGGTTGGGAAGTTGACACCTTGGTTGAAATTTGCATTTTTAGTTTCAGTCCTGCTGTTGTGTAAAAGATATTCTCTCTACATGTTACGCTAATTTGGAAGGGCTCATAGTACTTGATTTTTTCATGCTTAATGTGCTTCTGTGAGGGGAATCAATGGAAAAGTTTATAAATAGTAGTTAAATAACCAGAGTTATAAAACACAAAAGTCACCATATTGTTATATTCACACTTGTCATTTTCCCCCATTTATTCATTATTCATTCAACAGATATTTATTAAACATGTATACCAGGAATTATGTTGGAGTGAATGGAAAAGATCCGAGATCTCAAGGAGCTCGATTTAATGAAGGAGATCATAAGGCAGATTTCTAACTTAATGACTAATCACGTTGTATGATCAAACAATGAATTTCCATCTCCTTTTTTAAAAAAAAGAATCAGCTAGGTTGCTGCATAAATGATTTTAACCTATTTGTGTCTTTATATTTAAAGTGGGTTTCTTGTAGGCAGCAAATACTTGGGTCTTGCCTTTTTATCAAATATGACAATTCCTACCATTTAATTTGGGGGTATTTAGATAATTTACACTTGATGTGCTTGTTGATTTGTCTGAGTTTTAATCTGTCATATTGCTACTTGTTTTCTAGTCATCTCATTGGCTCTTCGTTCAGTTTTAAAATACTTTTTCTATCTTCTTTTTTTGAATATTTTTTTATTACATTTTTTACCTTTGTTGTTTTATCAGCTATACTGTTTTGTGTTTTTAGGTTGTTTTAGGGTTTATAGTCTTCATAATGAACACATCACAGTTTATTGGCAAGTAATAATACACCACTTCATGTGTACTATAAAAATATTATAATATACTTCTATCTCTCCTCTCCTAAGCTTTGTGCTATTGTTGTCTTATATTTTATTACTGTTTGTTATATACTCCACAATACTTTGTTATTATTATTGTTTTAATTAATCAATTGTTTTAAAGTAATTTTAAAAGCAGGAAAAATATTTTGTATTAATCTAAGTATTACCAACAATTTGCAGTTCTCTTCTTATTCCTTTGTGGATATCCAGATTTCCATCACCTCATTTTCCTTCTATGGGAAGGACTTCTTTAACATTTCTGTGGTACAGGTCTGCTGGTGATGAATTCTTTTGGCTTTTGTATGCCTTATAAAGTCTTTATTTTGTCTTTGTTTTTGAAAGATATTTCTACTGAGTATAGATTTCTAGGCTGACAATTATTTCAGTACTTTAAGGATGTTGTGTCTGTTTTCTGATTGTATTTCGTTCTAACAAAAAGTAAATTATCATTCTTAATTTTTGTTCCTAGATATGTAATGTGTCTTTTCTTGGTGGCTTTTAAGACTTTCTCTTTATCACTGGCTTTTAAACAATATGATCGTGCTGAGCCTTTGAGCAGTTTTCTTCATGTTCCTTTTGCTTGGGGCTCATTGAGTTTCTTGGATTTGTGGGTTTATAGTTTTTATCAAATTTGGATAATTTTTGGTCATTATTTTTTAATGTATTCCTTCTTTTATTAGGGTTTTCTAACAAAATGTTTTGTATCAAAACTGTAACCGACAGAAATTTGTCTGAAGTGCCACATAGGAAATATTTTAGGAGACTTGGGGTATTAGGTGTCCCTTCCTCTCCTATGCAAGGATTGCCTTTTGAATCAGTCAAGTTAGCGGAACATTTCTATTAAATAATCCCTTCAGATCTGTTAATATAACAAGTTCCTTTCTACCTTGTTCTTTTCGTTTTCTTTTCTGGCTTAATTGTTTCCCTTAACTGTCCTTTAAAGATGCATGACATTGCTCTGGAAGCAGTGCAGGCGTTGGAGCCGATGGCACCTTTCCCTGTGGCTGGCTTCACACCCGATGCTATTCCACACACGAGATCGGCCATTGTTTCTTCAAAAATTTTCTGTCCCCTTCTCTCTCCTCTTTCTGAGACTCCAAGACCAAGTATGTTAGGCTTCTATAGTTGTCCCATAGCTCACGGATATTCTGTTCGTTTTTCCTATTATTTTTTCTCTGTGTTTTCATAGACTTTACTAAGCTCTTTATGTTTAGTCTAATCTGCTATTAAGGACATCGATGTAATTTCCATCTCTTGAGTTTTGAATTGTTTTTTTTGTTATATCTTTCTTGTCCCTCTTTAGAATATTTACCTTCTTGAACATATATAATATAGTTATAACATTTGTTTTAATGTCTGTGTTTACTAATTCGATCATCTGTGTCATGAGTTGATTTCAACTTACGGTTTCCTGCTTCTTTGCATGTCTGTAATTTTTTATTGGATGCCAGATATTGTGAATTTTATTTTGATGGTTGCTAGATATTATCATATTTTAAAAAATATTCTTGAGCTTTGTTCTTAGATATATTGTTACCTTTTTTTTTTTTTTTTTTTAGGCTCATCGTTTTGTCTTTGTTTTTTTTTTTTCTTCAGGTAGGACTAGAACAGCCTTTAGTCTAGGCTAACCTCTCCCTTCATGAGACAACTCTACTCAATGCCCTGTGTATTATGAGGCTTTTTTCACCTTGATGTTGGGTACACAGAAATCTGCCTGCCTCTCCTGCTCCTTCGGGGGTCCTTTCCTGGGCCTCAAGGCATTTGTTCACAGGCCTGTGCTGGTGGGTCCTCAGCTGAAGGCTCGGGGGGACCTCCTGCAGATCTCCGGGCCACCACCTCCGTGAAGATCTCTTCTCTCTAGCCAGCTTGGCCTTCCTAAAATCCCACCTTGGCCTCCTCAGCTTAGGAAACCTTTGGGCTGTCCCGGGTTCCCCCTTTCTGTTGCCACGGCATGGGGACTCTTCCACCGCGGCTCCAGCACTCAGCAGGGTACCTGGACTAGTGATGCACATTTGGGATTTTCAGCACATGCAGCCAGTGATGCCTTGAGAGTCACTTAGCGTCCCTCAGGGGAAGGGTAAAGAGTGAGAAGAGGAAAATCCCAAGACAGAACCCTGAAAAACATCAGAATCAACATGGAAAGTGCAGTGATAGCTCTTTTATAAGAATTTTCAAAGCAAAGCTCTTAAGCAGTTTATAGTCCTCATTTCCTGATATGGTTCCAGAATGTGAACATTATCCAGGAGCTTGATAAGTCACCAGCTAGAATGTACTAGAACTTCCAGCTTTGCAGGTATTAAAAGCTGCCCACATAAAAATTTGTATCTTTAAAACTTGAGGGAAGCGGCTGTGGCTCAATCAGTGGGGCTCCCGTTTACCATATGGGAGGCCCTGGGTTCGGTTCCCGGGGCCTCCTGGTGAAGGCAAGCCCGCCCACGCGGCGTGGTTAGCTGACCCAGCGAGCACAAGCAGCAAGGGGGGGATAAATGAATAAATAAATAAAATCTTTAAAAAAATAAATAAATAAAAATAAATAAATAAAACTTGACCATGATTTTATTTAAAAGTTTGACAAGGTAAATAAATGAAAAATTATGTGAATAATTTTAATTTGGGGTTAATTTTTGCACATTTACATTTTATTTCTAGGTACATGGATGCAAGTTCCCTTTAAGAGCTTGTCAAATGGTATAAAAGCCCAGCTTGGAAATATATAGTATTCTAATTTCCAAGTTTAATATTATTTCCCTAGTTAGAGATCATATATCTCTATTTCTGTATTTGAGGGAAAAAAAATGTATTCAAAAAGGATATGATAATCTGAATTTTCAATATTAGCATAATTAGATTTGCTACTTGACCAAGCAAGCAATTATTTTCAGTTTGCATGTAAACTGCTGTGAGAAGTACAGATAGACTGATAGTAGAGAAGAACATTTCAGATTGTGTTTTCTGTTAATACGTTGAACTCATCAGTTAATCTTAGGTTGTAATCATACTTATAGGTTCTCCTTAAAACTTTGCTTCCTTTGATTCTGTTCAATCCAAATAGAAATGAGTGGTTTAAATTGCTTCTTGAATTATCCGAAATGATCTGTTAAGGATTTGAAAATTAATAAATCCCTTGATAACCTGGAATTTGGTCTCATTTCTAAGGCTCTTCTATCATTTGTACAGAATATTTCATCATTTTTGATGAGGTGGAAAGTAAATGAGACTAAGGAAAGTAGCAAAAAAAAAAAAAGGAAAGGAAAGAAAATAGTGGTATGACTTTATTTTGTGAAAGTACATTGTCTCAGGGAGACATTTTGAAATGAATATCTGATTCTGAATTTTTCTTCTTTGACAGAGTAAAAAAATAAGTAGCTCAATTGTTCATTTTAGTAGAATATAATAAAATAGAATTGAATTAATAGAAGTTAATAGAAATCCGTGAAGACTGTTACATCAGAATACTTTCAGTGGCACACAAAGTTAGAGATCTTATTTACTATTTTATCATAATATTCAGAATAAAGGGAACCAAATCAGTATTGTTGTAGATTAGGGTTTATTATTAGCTTAACTAGGATTTATTCATTCACGGAGTACCCACTCTGTGCCTGGCACTGTTCAAGGAAATGAAATTTATTCATGGGATATTCAGGCTGCCCTCTTCAGGATTCTTTGTGAGCTGAACTTTAGTTATATCCTGCTGGATTGAGCCTCCTCTGGATTTTTAAAATGTGAACATCATTACATTACCTTAAACCTTCCTAAAAGCTTTTTTAAATTTTGTTTACAAATGCCAGGAAAAATGTATGAAGTGAAAAAAGATGTTTAAAAGTGAAAAAAAAAAATTTAATCTTTTTCTCCTATTGTAAAATTAATGTTTTTTAAAAATAACTTTTTTTTTTGTAAAGGACGCAATCGTATGTCTGTGTAATGGAATATTATGCAACAATTTAAAACAATGGTTTGAAAGACTATTTAACGACATTGAAGTATGATCAAGTGCAAAAAGTAGAATATAAAACATTTTATGTCGTATAATAACAATTGTATTAGATTATTAGGTCGGTAGGTGTAGTATTAGAAAGAAGTAGAGCAAAATAGCAGTTATAGCTGTGTGGGATTATGGGTGATTTACCTTCTTTTTTTAACTTTATGTTTTTCAAAATATTTAACAGCTTTCTGATTATACAAGTAATGCATATCATTAAAATAAATAAAAACTGAAGACAAAGTGAACATTATTTCAAAATTAAAATCATTGTTTAAAATTGTTTGTAAGCCTAAGAAAAGAAAATGGATGACAAGATTTACATTTAAATTTTTAGGGGGGAATTTACCATGATCCTTTTGCTGTTTCAAAATGAGCTACTGAAGGCAGATGAGTTGGGAGGATGAATATGTAAGAAGATCCATGGAGCACGAGCCCTGGGCCAGGCACGGCAGCTTCCCTTGGAAACGTAGCAGAAATATTCGAGCACCAGATCTACTGAGTCAGAAACTCTAGAGGTGGACCCCGCAGTAGGTGCTTTTTAACAAGCCCTCCAGGGAGATTGTGAAGCACACTAAGTTTGAGAAATGCTCCTTGAGGGTTTTGAGTTCTGGAGGCAGGGCTAGAACAATTTCTCAAAATTTTATCATGGAAAATTTCCATCCCACATTTCTCTTTTCTCTTTCTTTCTATATCTCGCTGTCTCTTTCATACCCATACCTATAGATCTATTAAATTTTTTGTTTGTTTATATCTTTCCCCACAATATCTGAGACGGTTTACAGTGTACATATAATTGAGTATATTAAAAAGAGCAAGTGCTCATTTAGAGGCATCTATTTTCCAGGTACTGTTCTGAGTATTCTCCATACAGTATCTCATTTAATTTAATTCTTAGAACAAGCCTATGAGATAGTTACTATTATTATCCCCATTTTATAGACAAGGATGCTGAGTCACAAAGGCTAAATAATTTCCCCAAAGACGTATAACTAGTAAGTGGCAGACCCCAAGCATTCTGGTTCCAAAGTCTCAACCCTTCACTGAGCTGCCTCTTACAAATAAAATTAGTGAGGTCTTGCTGGGGAATGAAAGGAAATGAAGGGGCAAGACAAATACACAAGTCATTCTGTGGACTTGTATGCAGTTGCTAAACATGACCCATAAATTTGCCTGTCGCTCCAACAGAGAGTGAAAAAAGGATGAGTTATAAGATTTACAACCCCCAGAATAAAGGAACAAACCTATTTTCAGGAAAGATTACAGCTGAGTCTTGAGAGAAACTTCTTGTGTGACTCCTCAGACAGAGCTCTGCATCCTCATAGGTTTGCCTTTGCAAGTTTCCCTTCATTCATCCAATTTTAATCGTTTATGCCGTAATTATTTGTTAGGGATTGTGCTGGTTGCTTGGGGGATAGAACAAATATAATCCCCGCCTTAAAGATAAGCAGGGTCTAGGGTAAACCAGCTGCTAAAGAACAGCAGTACTTTCGTCTTCTTCATCTTTGGGTGTGGAGTAAAATACCCTTAATGACAAGAATGGACTTAGAACAAGGTTCTCGTGGGAGATGCGACCTGAACGAGGATTAGAAAATGCAAAAGGGAAGCACCTATTATCCCTGCTGGCTCCTGGCTACAGAAACACCGTTTATTCCTTTGACATGACGACACCTTTCTCAGTAATCTGGATCGGAGGCTGGCCCTGGGTAGACGGGACCCTGAGTTTTGGGGGGTGTCTGGGTTCGCTGGAGGTCATGCGGCTCTAGTGATAAAGGGCAGGAGGGTGGTAGGATGAGGCAAAGCCAGCTGGTGTCACCAGAACCCTGGAATGTGTCCACGTGTCTGCGCGTATGAGGGTATGCGTGTGGACCCACGTGCACGCGCTCGAACCATCCTGAAGGAGTAAGCCTGGACTCTTGGCCGAATTCCTTTCCTCCCACCGTAATTAACCCCTGAAGCACACAGACTTTTTCTCATCGTTCTTTCTCCTCCAGTCCCCATTTAGATTTGTCTACTACAGAGAAAGCAGGTGAACTTATTCGCCCCAGCTCTTGCCCAATAATCATGGCCCTGTCTTCTGTCACCTTTGGCCTCGAGCCCGTAGAGAGAGGGATGTCTCCAAGGGCAACAGAGATTAAAGACACGAGGAGAGCGGCTTTGGCCGCCTGGCCCTTTGCCTTGTGTTTCTAGCGTAAATCCTATTGAGAGTGTGTCAGTTCAGTAGCCTGTGAGGTTGGCACCTGGCTTAGAACCATCCCTCTGCTGACTCCGAAACCGAGGAAAGCTGATCAAAGCGCAGAACTCACAGTGGCCACCCAAGGGCATCTCCCCTGAAGCCATCACTAGGAAGGTGTCGGAACAAGATGAGAAAGAAGCACGCGCAGATGGAGTGTGAACACAACTTGTGTGGGGTTTGGAAGATGGTAGTAATGACAGAGGAGCTGCCCTGGGGTTCATTTTTATTCTGAAATAATGGATTTTAGAGTGATCTTTTCTGGACTACTTCTGATTAGAAAGAAGAAGGGCAGACTAGTTCGGAAGTCTTGGTGCTGCCCTTGAATTATTGAACAGGTTTTAACACATTTAGTGGGAATTTGGAGGCTGCATGGAGGCATCAGCTTAAAGGTGTTGTACATTTTGACCCAGAGAATGGCCCTTCCCTGGCCGTGATGAGAGGAATTGCATCCCAGAGGACTTTGCATGGGATTTTGAAAAGCTGTCGGCTCTGGAGTTTCCTAAGTGGAAGCTGCTGCACTTACCTTTCCTTATCTGCCTTATCTCTTTCAGTCCCAGCAGAAGTGCATTGTGGTCTTCGCGCTGGTGTGCTGCTTTGCCATCCTAGTCGCCTTGATCTTTTCAGCCGTGGACATCATGGGAGAGGATGAGGATGGACTCTCAGAAAAAAATTGTCAAAATAAATGTCGGTAAGAGGTAACAAACAAAAATTGTCTTTTAGGGAGTGGGCGAGGCAAAGCCAAAGAGGGCCCTCAGCGTGGAGAGAAAAATATCAGAGACACATGCGCCATCATCATCCAGCTCGCCCTTGGGCTGAGCTAAGGCATGAATGAGGCTCTTAATTTTAGGTCAAGGGAATAAAAATGAGTGATGACCTAATTTACCTAACGATTTGAGCTTTTTCGGTCCTAGAAGGGTAGTAGACAAAGTGAAATTTCCTAACAATCTGCATTTCTGTTTAGGAGGGTTTGGGTTGTTTCATCATGAGTCTGGTGGAAATGAGTGACTCAATGAGCACAAAATCCGGTGATCGTTATGTCAGGTGGAAGTTAGCAAGCACACATCTCATGAAAAATTCCAGTCTAAAATTAGAAATTAAATAAGCTCTTAGATGAGAAGACATGGAACTCCTCCTAAATCTGTCTTAGTTGAACACAGTTGTTTTTAACCCAGAAATTACAACCGCTTTGCTAATACATTTAAGCCTTTTGTCTCTTTGGTGACAATAAATACCAATTTCCTGTAGTTATTCCTCCGTTGGCAGAGCCCTGGCAGCATGGTTTTAACCTCATCAAACTCTTCTCTGCGCTATTGTTTTTGGGGCCTTGGGGAATATTTAGAAAGGTGCTAAGAGGGGCAGATAGGTAAGCCGTCTATTTTTACATATTTGTTGCTGCAAATTATAACAGTAATTATAAGTTAGAGTTTATCATGAGTTTAAATTTTAATATTTCCCTGTGAAAAGCATTAGTGTAAGTGCCCCTCTTTTCTAGCTGAAAACCAATAACAACATGGTAATGCGTGTGTGAGTTTTTATCCTGGATACTTACCCTTGAAGTTGAGTGTTCTGGCACAGAAAATGCCTGGAAAAGACAACTGAGGTTTGTTTGTTTTTTAACCCATGATTCATTGTAGTCCAGTAACCAGGCAACAGTATTATATGCAGAACGGAGCCTACAAGAGAGAAATCAGTATACATTTAAGATTTTAACCCTTTTTGTTAGTAATGTGTTCCATAAATATATTTACTTCCCAGACTGATGTTGGGAGAAAAATTGAATTGAGATTCTAGGCAAAGCAATAAAACAATAGAAGATTGTTTTCACCTTCCCCTTCAAACTCCACCTGCACCAGTACAAATGCGAACCTTCAGCGGGCGAGGAGCCAAAAACTTGTATTTATTGAGCAGAAATGCTCTGCCTTTCTCTCTCACCTCACCCCATATTGATGACTGCTGGGTACATTAAATGTCAAAACCCAGCACCTGTAAAACAATTTTCTGAAGGTCAAAACCATAACGACTTCCTTAAGACAAAATACCCATGGGTTGTCAACACACATTATCAGGTGTTGGTAGTTTTTAACGGAAAAAGAAAGAGCCTTTGAATTCTGCCTCTTTTCAGTTGGGGGGAAATAGAGTTTGATCTCTTTTTGGCTTTGAATTCATACAACCGGAATTTGGACCTGGCCGTTTCTTCCATTTCAATCCGTAACTCAATTCTGGTGGCCCAGCCCCAGATCGTGTTCTTCCAATGACCCCCTTTCTCCCGCTTCCTTTCTCCTGGGTAGCTGGAATTACTTTACTGGTTATTACGAGGCGCCACCGCCGTGTCCAGCCTCTTTTCCAGAACGCCGCGGCCCTCTCTGCCTCTTCCCTCTTCTCGTGTCTCCGACTCCTCTATCTCAGCCATTTCAATCAGTCCTTCTCATCTGTCCCCCCTGGAACTGGCGTCCGGCTTCCAGTCTCCTCATCCCAAGGACACCTCCGCTTTTTCCCGGCCAGGGGTGGAGCAACCAGGACTCCTCACCCAGTCAGGTTAGACCATGGCTCCACCCTGTTCTCCCCACCACCCTCACTTTGATTTGGTGACACTTTCTAACGTCATCCACTCTCCACTTATCATCAGAGGCAGCAGCATCTTCCAAACTCCAGGACTCTCTCCTTTTGTGCCTGACAGACCCCAACCATCTCGCCCATCCCTTGCCACTGTCCTTAGTAACTCCAAAACTTACTTCCCAATTCCCGAGCCTTACCATTTTATAACCACCTCAAACCAACAAATTTAATGTTGGGGAGCGGACGTAGCTCAAGTGGTTGAGCGCCTGCTTCCCACGTACGAGGTCCTGGGTTCAATCCCCGGTACCTCCTAAAAAATTAAAGTTTAAAAAATAAAATAAATTTAATAGCCACCCCACCTTTGTCAGCTGCCATCAAACTACTCCATATCCATGTTAGCCTGATGCAGTAGTACATCATGGACTTTGAAATCAGAAAGATAGGGGTTCAAACCTCCATTCTATCACTTACTGACTCGGTAAGCGTGAGCAAGATTTTAATTTAATTCTTTAATTCAGCACCAATTTTGGAGCACTGAGGGTCTGAACAAGGAGTTACAACCCCGTTAATGAGACAGGCCGTGGCAATATACCGTGGGTGGGGCTACAGTGGGAATATCAGAGGGACCTTAGGGAGTGGTGCGACATGGTGAGGGAAAAGGGCAGATCTGGCCAGGACTCCACTCCACGCCTGATGGGTTACGGCGGCTGTTTTAGTTTCACTTCCCTTAAATATAGGTCGACTGAAATCTAACCAGGCTTGTGAGGACCCGGTAAGTTATATAAATCCCAAGCAAAGCATCAGGAAACTCATAATAAACAATATATAAATGTTCATTCTCTCCGCGTTCCTTCCAGAGAGCCCAGAAATGCCCCTTCTCTAGTCACAACTTCCTGTTGCCCCCTCACTCCTGCATTTCGGTCCCTGAACCTCTTCCTGGACTAGCAGCCCCTTCCGGTTACTCTTCTTCTCACCTGTTTGCCATGCTGTGGCCAGCTGAGTCCATCTGCCCATGCTGCCTCCAGCAGCGGGTTAGAGTCCTGCCTGCCTCCTTGGGTCGTTTGCTTCCCCCACATGGAATCCTTCCACTAGTGGGCCCCTGGCTCCCCTCCTTGTCCTCAGGGCAGGCCCGGAAATGGTCCCCATCCCTCAGTACCCCTCAGAGGAGAGGGAGTTCCCCTGTTTTTCAGTCCCAGCTTCCTCCAGGCAGTGCGGGCCTGACTTAAAAGTGTGAGGCGATTGGGAGATGCCACGACCAGGCAGACGGGGGCAGATTTGGACCCGGGAACCACCAGCTCTCTGCGGATGCTCTCAGGCATGCCAGCTTCAGCGTAACTCTTGTGCACAAAATTCCAGTTCTTCCGCTCAGGCCTGTCCTTCACGGGCACTCACCTACCCAGGCTTCTCTCCGGATGTCTCAAGGTGGCGGGAACTAGGTCACGTGCCGCTCAGCTTCTGGTTACTGCTTCTCCTGTGTGCACTTTTCTCCCTAATGGCTCATTATCATAGCAAGTGGCACTTGCTCACTCAGTTCAACCTTTGCTGAGGTCTTATTACTTCATAATTAAACTCTCTGTGTGTTTATAGCTTTCCACCCTCCTGACAGTGACAGAATGTAAAGCATTCCAGAGTCTGTCAGCATCTTCCTGGTTTGACAGCCGCTCCCCAACATCTCCTCGTTCTGTGCACTCTTTTCTAAATATATTACTCTAATTCGCTTATTTCTACTAAGGATCCTAAATACCTCTCCATCCTGATAGAGTCCGCCTCTTACCCCTTCCCCCTAAATCATACTGCCCATTCGATGTTTCCCCAACTTTGACATCTTCCTAAAAAATTGATCTCCCTATAAAAGAAATACTGTTTATGATTTTTTTTCTGCCCGACTTCTTGTTTTCTCCCCTCTGTGTATTACTTTGCTGCTATAATACTGTACTAATAATAGAGTAATGGTACTCTCAATTATCTTTTTACATATGAAATGTATTTCATGTATATTCACATATGAATCTGTGTCAAATATCCAGTGCTCCGAACCATCTTCCAAACCAGCCGTAATTGTTCTGCTCAGAAAAAATATCTTTTGACCTCAGTAAATGACTTTGACAATGTGGTCTCCTTGTAGTAGATTTCTGTGCACTTCCCCCCATTCCCCAGTGTATTCTTAACTGCTAGTTCAGTTCCTGTAAGTTTAAACTTCCGTGTCACTGGTGACCCTGAGGGAATGAGAGGCACATTTCCTCGTTCCTGTCGCACTTCAGGGGGCTCGGGGGCGTCCCTGCCCAGTTAGGGAGGGCTTAGACTGCTGGTTCAGATTGGCTGCCTGTGCGTTAGCAGTCCTGACAGCCTGGCTGCCCTCAGTATAATTTTACAGCATTCCTGCAAGGGGTAGCCCTGTACCGTGGGGTTCCCACACGTCGCAAGGGGTAGCCCTGTACCGTGGGGTTCCCACACGTCGCATCCTGGCGACCAGCAGGGACTGTGAGCGTGCTTCCAGGGGCTGCTGGCCACGCAGTATCGCCCTCGCCCCTCCGACCCCGGCGCTCAGGCCAGAGGCCTCTGTGCTGGGTGCTAGACTTTACGGCTACATCTCTCAGCCCTCCTAGAGTGGCCCTGCCTCAGCTACGTAGGGTCACTGCTGCATGACTCACGGGGGACACTGAGTAGAAGAGGGAATTTCCTTTAAAACGCCACCCTGATAAATTCCACCGAACCAGCCAGCACTCTGTGCCTCCCCAGCGTGGGCTCATTTCACATAGCAAAACGGGGGTTCCTCTCTGCAGAATCTCTTTAAACGAGCTGAATGAGCATGAGAGTCTGGGTGGGCCTTGTAGCCATGCTGAGGGGCTGCCCTGAGCCTGGGCCCCCTGGCACCTGTCCCTCGTCTTCCTGAGCCAGGCCCCTGCCTGGTGGCTGTGGGCTGATTCGGCCGCTCTAGCTCTCAAATCTGCACATCCATTGTAGCTCCTGCTAACGTGCTCTGAAAGCTGGAAGGGAAGGACCGGCTCAGGCTGCAAATATGAGCCCAGGCATTTTCTTTTATCCTAAAGTGAGTGGGCTTGTGTCTGACAAAATGGGATCCATTCAACACTTTAGCAGTTTGCCGACAGGAAGTGGCCTGGACCACCGAGGGTTAGTTACAGAAAGCATAGCAAGGGCCAAACTCACTTCGTAATATCTCCCCCTCCCCTTTTTATTATTTTCCTCTGTGTCTCTTCCTCTGACCAGCCGCGTTCTTCCCTGAAACGATGAGCTCTGTCTGTATGTTGAGGACGCGGCTGCAGCTCCAGTAGAGTGCGCCCATAATTTGATTATCAATACACAATAATTTGAGAAAATAACATTGAGATATTCCTTTATACATTGGCAGTCATCTCAGTATTTTGTTACTCTTCCCATTAGTGCCATGACCTTAGAGCTGCCTTAATAGACTCAATTTGTTCCAGGACACTTTAATCATTGTTTTCCCTTTTAATACTCAGATCGTCACTATTGGCCAGTGGGAGCCCTCTTTTGTCCTTTTGACGATGTCCCAGCTATCTCTAAGAGCAGCAAGCTGTTCCAGGCCCCTTTTGAATTTTTCTTGCTCTGAGACACGATGTTATCTCCTCTTCTTTTTGTGAAGAATTCTATTAAAGATCAAAATCTAAGCTTTAGTGCTGTCATTAGCCCACCCCAGGGACATTAGTGACAGACACAATGACACCAGCTCCTTAAATTACTCTGTGACTGAGCAATGTTTCTTTCCCTCCCTCCCTTCCTCTCATGGTTTAGACACAGTATCATCGGCTCCAGGGCCAAAACACCTGGGTTTGAATCTGGCTATACCATGTAGGATCTTTGCAACCTCTGGCAAGTTTCTTGATTTTTCTGTGCCATGTTTTTCTCATCTGTTTAATGAAGATAATTATTGTATCTTCCTTGAAATGTTTCCGTGAGGACTGCATGTGTTAATGCAGGTACATTTCGAGGTACATTCTCAATAAATGTTGACTATTGTTCTTTTAATTAAAGTACATAAGTTCAATGTAGGTATTTGCAGTTTCCTTTTAAATTTCATCTTTCTTTGCTCTGAAATGAGAGCTTGTAAGCCATTTTTCGTTCTTTTTTAAACTATGAGTTTTTCCCTCTGTCTACACTAGCTTTGATCTATCGTGCTCTATATTAACAAACCTAACCATGCTTTTAAATTACAGTGCTGCTTCCAAATTTAGAAGACTCCAGTTTGGTTTTTGGCTTCATGTTTAATTTCTGAGCATTTTCTACCTGTCTAAAGAAGAAAGAGAAATTCTAATGTACCTTCTCTGCCTCCTACCCCCATCTCCCAGGGGAACACCAAAGCATTTTAAAGCCTAGAGAACCTGGTACTGCAACTAGATTTCTAATGCAATTAATGAACAACAATGATGAAAGGCAAAAACTCTCTAGAGCTTTTGTTTTACATCCTCTCCCAGTTTCTTCAAGTCCCACAATTTGAAGCTATTTCCTTTATAATTTTCTGGATATATTTTCCCTCTTATCAGTGCCAGGGTCCATTTCCTCCAGAATTTTCTAGGATCCCATTTTTTGTTCTTACCTTTCTAAAGGCAACTCCTTGGTTGCCTCTTCTGACACCTTTCCTACTGCTCACCTCCAAAGACAGGTGATGCTTTAAATTGGTTATTCAATTCCTCTTCTTTTTCTTTTTCCACTCTCCTTTTGCAATTTCTAATGTATTCCTATGACTTCAACTCTCCCTCTCACCAACTGATGGCAAAATCCTTAGGTCACCCCAGGATTCCTCTCTTCCTCCTCTTCTCCTGCACTGACTGGCTGGCTCTAGTGCAATTACATTACCAAGGTAATGTGGTTTCCAAAGCACCTAGGACTTGGGCTGGTGTGCTCCAGCCCACCACATGTTGGTTTCTTTCTGTTTTGAGCATCTCTTCACTGTAAGGCTGTCTGCATTTGGTCAGGGAGCTGGGCTCAGGACGCCCAGCCCCCCTTGATTTCTCACTCCTTTGTCCCTTTCCACAAATACAAGCCTCTATCATCTCTGACCTTCTGTTGGTGTTACCGGCATTTCTATGCTTCCATCATCTACCCAACTAGATCAAAAATGCCTCGAGAGCAAGGGCCCCCATCTGGTTTCTCTCTTTCTGCCTTACACAAGTGGCTCACCCATCAGGATGGAGCAGATTCTATTTTTTATGGGGCAATAATTTTCATGTAAAAACAAGTATAAATTATACTTGACAATACTATTCAGGGAGATCATATGTATTAGTTAGATCAATTTATTATTCCTCCATGGTAGAATTCACTGTCAGGGAATAACTCTGAGAATTATAAGGGGAGACACTGAAGTTTATAGACTATATACTTAAAGATTATCATATGCAAATGAGTTAGAAAAAGAAACCTGCTGAGGAATTGCTTAATTGAAATATAATCACGTAACACTACACATTTTTCTAACTGGCACTGAAAAAAATAACTTTTAATAATAATATGAGGATGGAATATAAAAAGCTAAATGTCAAATGAAGAAATATGGGAATGGAAGATAAAAAGCTTAATGTTAAAGGAGGAAAAATAGAAGCCCCAAACTCATTTAAATACAGAATTTTTATGTTTCCGAACTCTGTTCTCACATGAAACAACAAAATGTTTCAATTTTACCACTGAGCCAAGTAAAATTCAAATTTCCTGAATTATGAGAGATTTAATTAGCCCAATACTCAGAAAGCATTGTTTAGAGTTCCACTACTAAAATCTCCAAGATAACTTTCGAAACCATGTTTTATCTTTAGCATTTAATGTTTAAAGGAGGAAACTTGAGCAAATGTGACACTCCCTGATGGCCTGTAATTACTACTTTGGGAGGCAGCAGAAGCTAATTATTTCAAAGTTTTAATTTTAATGAAACTTAATATATGATTAACGATGTTGACATTTCCTGTTGTCAGGTTTGTTCTACAAAAAGATCATTTGAATGCAGTATGTATTTTTCAAAAAGTTCAGAGCACTGAAGAGCCCGCCCTTCACCTGGGGCCTGAAGAGCTGAGGTGGGGAGAAAAGCTGAAAGAAAACCTAGGTCGATGCTCCTGACTGATGCCCTTCCATTTGTTTATAGACCTTTCTAATCAGAACATTCAATTAAAGTAATTGCCATGATCACAGACAAAGGGAAACAAAGGTAGAGAGGGCAGGAAAATCCTTTAAAGAAATCACTGGAGGCCAGCTTCAGAAACTCTAGAACTTTCAAATCGAAAACAGCTTGCTATTTGGAATTCCGCATTTAGGACTGGACTCAAGTTTCCGGGTAGACGCTTTCAGCTGTGAGGCAGGGATGCAAGCCTTAAGAGAGTCTGCAACCTGCAAATCGGCAGCTCGTTTTCAGGCATTGCGACGTTAAGTTTGGTTTCCTAAGACCTGGCTGAGGTCGGCCCCATTTCCACCCCTTCCAGCTGAGCAGCTCTCTTAAACTCAGCTTCAGTGTTCTCATTTATAAATTGCTGATAGTTTTCCTCCCATGCTGTTGTGTGAAGAAAAGAAGATCCTGCAAAGGGTTTTATTTCGTTTACCGGTTTTTTTTGGAGTCACACACGCAGAGCATCCAGTGCCAGGAATGCCTTAGCCTTGTGAGCTGAGACTTTTACAAAATTAGCTGTGGTTTGCCGGAGCCATGACAAGCCACTAAGCGGCCCCCGCACAGATGTTGGGGTGCTCCAAGGCTTGGGGTCCAAGGAACCTGCGGTGCGTGTCAGCTCAGCCGCTTACGGCGTGAACGTGGTCCTCGAGCCTGCGTGGGTTCATCTGTAAAACGACGGTGACAATAATAGCACACATTCTATAGACTTTGATAAAAAGTAAATGAGTCCAAACGTGTAGCTCCTTTGACTGACAGGGAGAAGCCTGTACAGATGGGATGGCTCCTCCCTCCGGGTGAACCGACTGAGCTCATCATCTCGGCTTGATCTCGGTGGGCCTGAGGAAAGCCGGCGTGCCTGGGAACATGGGAGCACGGCATGTTGGCATGTGGTCAGGAGCCTCAGGTTACAACATGAGTGAGGCCAGGGCAAGCCCACCGTCGTGCCTAAGGTCCTCAAGATAATTGGGGTGTACCTAGAACCAGAACCCAGTTCTCTACGTTCTTAAACCACTGCCTGGTTAGGGGGGAAAGTATCAGTAAATGGGGAAAGGAAGGCAGTTTTTAAACGCAATGGCATTTGTGTAGATGCTCGCGAGAACTTTGGCCTCAATGTCATGATATCTTCTGCTAAAGAATGATGCACAGAAACGAATTCCAAATGTCTGCATTAAACATTTCTGGCATATAGTTTTTATTTAATCTTATTTGCTACAATTAATTCAAGACAATCAATAATCAAGTTATGGCTCCATCTCTGCTTTCTGCAGATAGCAATTTTTCTTTTCTGTCTATATCTTCTCTCCCAATTTTCCTCTTATTCCCTTAAGGCAACAAGCTTTCCTTTGTAGGATTGTAATGCAGAGTAATGAGTTATTGATCAGATCAATTCAGCTATCTTTAATTTATAGCACGTGCTGTTTTCATGAATTTTGGCCTTTGCACATAGGCCGTTGGTGTGCATTGATGAGTAGACAGTTGCTTTGTGTGAGGAAGATCATTTTCAGGACCATAAAAAACTGCCTAAAGGAGTCACTTTTTTTCTGACGAGTTCCCTGACTTTGTCAAGGTCATACAATCACTTTCTAACACAGCTGGATCTAGGGTACTTTCTCAACAGCGTCTAGCCGTTGCAGCAAGCATTTTGTGTGTCCAGGCAACTGGGTGATGGGCCAAGCTGGTTTGGGGGTGGACAGAGTGCAGGTACGCTCTGTGACCTGCACGGAGGATAAAACAAGCCTGTCTACTCACACCTGACCCCCAGGTTTGGTTCCACCGTCCTCTCTCCTTCAGCGCCTTGCGCAGGCCTGCCTCTGACATGGGTGGGGCCTGCAGCAAGAGCACAGCTGGAGGGTGCCCCCCACCCTCCCCGCCTGGTGCGTCTTCACCACCTGCACACACATGGGGCAGCCCACCCACGTCCACGGGCAGGCCCCGTCTCTGTGCAGCATGGTCCATCCTGGAGAGGACCAGATGGGGGACAGGCTGAAGAACCACCTGGGGACAACTGGGCAGGGAAGGCTCGGTTCCCAGGACCCAGAGTGGCAGCCCCAGAGAGGTAGCCTGTGGCTCTGGGGGGGGCATGCCCCTGGAGTGGGCTGAGTCAGAGGAGGCCCAGAGACTCTCTAGAGAAGGGGCCCTGGTTTCCAGGGTCTGAGGGCCTCTCCGCTGGCCCCGTGCGCTGGTCTTCCAACTCCCCAGTGCATTTCCTGCCACTCAGCCAGGGGAATGCTCTCCTGTGTAGCTCTCGTGTCCACTCCGGGTTTTAGCTGCTCTAAAGTTCATAAACATGGGAAGCGGCTGTGGCTCAATCAGTAGGGCTCCCGTTTACCAGATGGGAGGACCCGGGTTCGGTTCCCGGGGCCTCCTGGTGAGGGCAGGCCCACCCACACGGCGTGGTTAGCTGACCCAGCGAGCACAAGCAGCAAGGGGGGGATAAATGAATAAATAAATAAAATCTTTAAAAAAAAAAAAAAAAAGTTCATAAACAGCTTCAACATCCACTACCTCACATAACTCTCTCACTCAAGACTCTTTACTAGTCCTTTTTAAAACAATAGCAAACGCCACCTTCAAAATCTCGCCCCACTCCAGCTCCTCGGCCCATCTGTTGACCACGCCCTTCTTCAGACTCTTTGGTCCTGGGAACCCCGCGCTCCCGCATCCCCATTTCCCCACCTGGAAGCCTTGGCTGCCGGCATGCCCTTTGCCACATCCCAACCCCTAGGCCTTTTACCTGTAGCTGCTCCAGAGTGTACAGCCGAGCTTAGGTGCCGCCTTAGGAAAACTTTTCTTATTCCTCCAGAGCGTGAGTAAAATTTCTCTTTAAATGCTTTTAGGAGGAGGCAAAGTGTAAGTAAATGCTTACCTCCATCTGTGAGGGCCAGCAGGGCTTCAGCTCTACATTCTCTGAGGCTTCCTGCTGACGGCCTCTTGCTCTCAGCTGTTACTCAGTAGGTGATTGCCAACTGGTCGTTACTTAGCCCTACGGATGGCCCTGTGTTCCGAGGCGCTCCCGTAAACGCATCGGACGTGTGCTTTGCTTGTCCTTTTTGAATCCATGTGGATCTCCTTTGCTGCCCAACCCATCTCCTCCCTCTTCCACTTTGGGTTCCAGTGGGAGCCTTGGGCTGACCTGGCCTCGTCTGACTCACGGAAGATAAAATCATGGGACGTCACAAAGGAGACCCCAGATCTGGCTCAGTTGTGCCAAGTCTTCATAGAGAGCAGGTCCAGAGGTGTGAGACGACTTAGCCAGCATCACATGGATAGTTATTAATTAATCAAAGCTCTTATCTTCTGACTGCCAGTACACGGTGTGGGCTTCTTTTCTTGTCTTATTACACCAGGATTTAGGTCATTCCGGTGGATCGTTGACTTTGAAATTACACAGTTTATGTAATTGAAATACAGAAAATACAAAAATACAAAAGTAATCTCCGTTCCATTGCAGACTCTGGATCTCCTTGCCCAGGGGCAAACACTGCAAACAGATTCCTATGTGTCCCTCAAGAAATATGATTTTATACGTGCATACTATAAATA
Organism: Tolypeutes matacus; assembly: GCA_026826555.1. Taxonomy (NCBI): domain Eukaryota; kingdom Metazoa; phylum Chordata; class Mammalia; order Cingulata; family Chlamyphoridae; genus Tolypeutes; species Tolypeutes matacus. Next base: position 11,715,501 of record JAKSZT010026446.1, on the reverse strand, counting down.
TGTAACTGTGTATACAGGGAGAGACAGACCAAGACAGAGCTGAGGCATATCATACATGTGCACAAGTTTGGGTGTAACTATGTATCTGTCCCCTTTTCTCACAAGTAGGAGCACACAGACTTTGTTTTGTCCCTTGATATTGTGCCCAAACAATTTTTTTCTGGACATCTTTACACATAAAGATATGTAGAGCCATGCTGCATGGCACTCCCTGCACGGCTATAATAAAACTTATTTAGCTGCTCCTTTATTGCTTTGAAGTTCATTTAGTTCTATGGGGGTTGTTATTGCCATTTCGTCATTGTTACTGTAGCAAGCCGTGCTGTAAAAGATGCCCTTACCTGTACCTCCTTGGGTATATGTAGAGACAGGCTTGAAATGCCTAGAAATGGAATTCCCAGGTCAAAAGTGTCAGTCGGAAGGAGGGACCCTAAGAGCCATCAGCTGACTCTAATACAGGGGTCGGGGTCGCCGGCAAGAGCACGGCTCACCCGGGCTCTGATGGAAGACGTCGTACTCCCACGAGACGGGACGGGGCAGGTCCTCTTCCCCATGGGCGCCCGTGCCCCCGCCAGCGGCTCTCGGCCCTGGCCCCGCAGGCAGCTGCTCGCTGCAGCCCACCGCTCTGTGCGCCCCAGCCCAGAGCCGCTGTCTCCCTCAGGGACGGGCACCTCGCCGGGTGTGAGCTGGCTGTCCCAAAACGAGCCCACCACGGTCCGACCGTGTCCAGTGAGTGTTTCCCTGTGCAGCCCCCATCTTCTAGCAGGGTGTGTTTAATCCCACCTGCCTGCAGGTGGCCCGCGCAGGATGTGCTCGTGGGTCCCAGGGCGAGGCGGCAGGCGGTGCGAGGACAGCCCCACGCCCCCCAAAAGGCATATGCGTTTTCAATTTGCATAGATAGGGCCAAATTATATACTAAAATGTCCACATCACCAATATGTAAGGTTCCCTGTTCCCCCCACTCTTGCCAGCGTGTACGGTGTGGGATCCAATTCTTTCTCTTTGCCAATCTGATCTGAGAAAAAAGAGTGTTATGTTATTGTTTGTTATAGCTTTTTTAAAAATATGAGTGAGGCTGAAAGTCTAACAGACATAAGCCATGCCAACTTCTTTATCTGTGCCTTCCCTGATCATGCCCCTTGTGTCACACGCTTAGAAGAAATTAGCTTGATAGAGGAAATACAGCAAAATATCTGGGACCATGATAATGTGAAGAATAAAATAAAAGACACACACAGAGCAAATCTGATTTATCGGAGAGATATAATGAGACTTTTGAGTCTCACATTCCCATAGAGTTAGAAATATCAAAATGTAGGAGATATTCATGTGTAATTATTAATGTGTTTTACTTTCAAAGAACATTGAAAACTGACCATTTGTGTGACTGTTTGGTCAACTCGCACCGTGAGCTTGTTTCTTAAATAACTGTGACATTTACTGTATAAATTAGGACAGACCTGTCCCGTATTATAAAATGGAGTACTTTATTCTGAGCATTCTTTTGGAAATATTGCAGGCTGGGATATTTAATTATACATGGGTGCTTTCTCGTTTTTAGCATGCAATTCTCAGTGAAGCTTTTTAGTAGTAACGCAAGGTATTATATTTTATTTTTATTTCCTTTTATTTGATGATCACCTTCCATGGTCTCTGTGCAAATCCTAGTTGTTAATTCTTACTACGTAAAGGATCGGGAACTAGGTCTACAGGTGGTGGTGGACATGACCCGCCACAAATGACCACTTTTGGGATATTATTTGGTGTTTTTGTTGCAGCTCTTGCTTATTGTGTATCTACAATATGCCAGCCACAATGTAAGGCAACTAACACTGTCTTATTGAGTCTTCTAAGAAGGTAGATGTTATTTTCCTTTCTTTACAGATGAAATGAAAGGTTCAAAGCATTAAATAACCCACCCACCTAGCGAGGGGTCAAGCTGGGTTCCATCCAGGACTGGCCAACTCTTTCCTTGTGGTTATGGTTCCTGGGCAGTCGGGGCTGCTGGGAGGGGCGGCTCGGACCAGCTGGAGCCATGTGCTGTCCAGTAGCACTGCCCCCCCCCAAGAACGGGGCACACGTTAGTTCAGTCTCTGCCTCCAGACTTTGCCTTTGCTTCATCCAGGACGTGCGCGTCCTCCATCTCTAGACCTCAGCTGTTGATACAGACTCACTTTCATTTCCTGAACCTGCTGGCATGGGCGGAAATGAATAACAGGTAGGACTTAGATTAAGATTTTATGACAAGAGATTAAGTACCTTGTGTACCAGAAATGGGCCCCAGGAAAACATGTACATTCTGAATCATTTAAAGTCCCTCACAAGCTCCCCTGCATAGTACTTTGCCCCCAGGCACGGCATTGAGCTTCTCCCTTGGTTTCCCCACTTGGAAACGTTCCCCCTACCAGGCCCTGGTCCAGTCCTCCCCGAGACCCTGGTGCTCAAGTTCTAGAACCCTCCACACGCACCATACAAAGGAAAGGCACTTTTCCAGTGAATCATACAATATGTAGTACTCTGTGCCTGGTCGCCTTCACTTACTATAATATGTTTTGTTTTTTTGTCTGATATTAACTTTTTATAATATTAACTTATATTTGTTCAGCTTCAAAGAAAAACGGTCTTCTATATGCAGTTCTACCCATATTCATATTTCACATAATATATTTATATTTCACATAATGTATTAGTTCATAATAGGGCAATCATACAGTATTTGTCCTTTTGTGTCTGGCTTGCTTCACTCAACATAATGTCCTCCAGGTTCATCCATGTTGTCATATGCTTTACGACTTCATTTCTTCTTACAGCTGCATAATATTCCATTGTGTGTATACTCCACAGTTTGTTTATCCATTCATCAGTTGATGGACACCTGGGTTGTTTCCAACTCTTGGCAATCGTAAATAATGCCGCTATGAACATGGGTGTGCAGATGTCTGTTCGTGTCACTGCTCTCAGTTCTTCTGGGGATATACCCAGCAGTGGTATTGCCGGGTCCCATGGCAAGTCTATGGTCAGCTTCCTTAGGAACTGCCAAACAGTACTCCACAGTGGCTTACCATTCTGCATTCCCACCAACAGAGACACCACATTTTAATTACTGAACATACCTGCCTTCTCCTGCAGACTGTGAGCTCACTGGGGTCAGGAGCTCAGTCTTATTAATATTTCATGGCTGGCAGCTGGCCCAGGGTCTGATGCTCAAGTGCGGATGGCAGAGGATGAAGAAATGTAGTGGCCCAGTGCTCAGGCGGAATGGGGGCTCAATTCCATATTAATTCCTGGTAAATTAGAATGAAGGAAGAAAAGAAAGAAAAATGAAGCAGGCGTAGTGAGGGGAGAGCTGGTCCAGGGAAGTCAAAGCTTTCAGTGGCCCCAAACTAGCTGAGAAAACCAGGAACGTCATCTAATGCCTCTGGGTTTATACTTTCCCATCTGTGAACGGGGGGATATTATATAATATGGCCCCCAAAATCTCTTCTTCCTCTCACAATTATAGGAGTCCACAAAATGCCAAAAGGTTGATATGGCTGACTTTGTGTTTCATGAACATGTACGGAAAGTGCCCAAACACATCTACAGGACTTTTTAAGGCTTTAGGGTCATCGGCCAGAGTTCCAATGATCGAGTCATTCTTTCAACTAATCAATATTTAATAGAGTCTGTTTTGTGTAAGGACTGTGCTAACTGGTGAAGGTGGAAAAAGGAGTTGTCGCCGCTTTCTACCACCAAGACCATGTGAGAGATGGATGAGCTAACAAACAAGTACACTGCAGCAAAAAAATGCTGAAATGGAGGGAGCTGCCGTCCATGCTAAGGAATCCCAGGAAAGGAGCAGCTGGCTCCTGTGCAGGAGCTACTTTCCTCCTGGAAAGAAGGCTTTGAGATAAAAGGAGCAACCTGCACACAGGAAAAGGCGTGACCTGTCAAGGAAGAGGGAGAGTGATGAAGTGCAGAATGCAAGTGAGGGGGACGCGGGAGAAGGTCATGCCTGGGAAGTGGGGCTTCAGCTTAGTCTGCAATCGGGAGCTGTTGAAGGGCTGGCCAGAGGACTGGCCTGATTCTACTGGCTTGTCAAGAAAAAGGCCCTAAATGATAATATGGACGATGAAGTCAGCAGGGGTTTTTTCTCATAACATAGTCCTGGATTCCTGCTTTAGAATCCCCTGGGTACTTGTTAAAATGCAGATTTCTGTCTTTGAATTGAATTCTGTTGAATCAGAATTTCTGTGGGTTTGACTCAGAGACCTGGTAGAGGGGAGGGGAAGGGAGGGGAAAGGAGGGTAGAGGAGGGAGAGGAGAGAGCAGAGGAGGGGAGGAAAACTCCCTTCTTACAATTTATTCAGCTTAACTTGTGAGAAGGCCAGGGTGTGTGGATGAGGCCTAAAGGCAGGAAACTCAGGGGGCTTTAGCCTCAGGGATGCTGGAGATACTTGGGCAAGGTGTAGAGCAGTTTTTGGAGGCAGATGAACATTGAATATCAACTCTGTTGAAGCAGGCTAGTAAGATGAGAAATCAATAGATGGATCTGGAACCTGGCAAGAAGTCCACGTGGATATCGATACCCCCAGGATGGCTGCTGGAAGACCCTCACGAATGAGATTCCTCTGGAAGCCAGGAGAAGCCCTGGATATTCTCCAGGGACATTATCATTGGGCCCACCTGGGGGATTGATGGGTGGGGTAATCAATCAAAACAGCAAACAGCTGGAACTCCTCCCATGCCACTAGCAAAGGGACAGAATAATTAATGGTTTGAAAAGCAGGTGCAAAGGTCGAATAACTCTCTGCTTCTTGGCTTCTGCTCCCTGCTCTCGCCTGTCCCCCCTGCATGGATCAACACGCAAGTAAAACCTGAGCATTTACAATCTATAATGGGAAATTGTAGTCTGTTAACCGGTCCTATTTATCACCCTTCAGCCCCTTACTCTCTACTGGGGACCCGTGATCTGTTATTTTCTCCCATTCCCTCCCTTAATAAATTACTGGCCTAACTAACCCAATGTGCTCTTGAAATTCATTTCTGCAGCATCGTCAAGAACCTAGACAAAATCCGGTAGCACTGTCTCTTGGTAGTTGTTTAATCTTAGTCAAGCAACGTAGCTTTGGATTTTGTCCCTTCTATAAAATAGTTTAAAAGTGCCTGCCTCATAGGAGTGCTGTCAGGATTCATGGAGATAAACATATAGAAAGCCTCTAACGTGCTGTTGGCCAGTGTGGGGCCATATCAGAATCACTTGGAGAAGTTATTTAAACTCTGTGCCCTCCAAAATTCTGGCATGGGGTATAGAGGATTCAGGAGGCTCCCCAGATGGTTTTGGTAGGAACCACAGGAATCACAGAGCATATGTTAGCTCCCCTTACCCTAAGACGGGGGGTGATGGTATAATAAACAGGGAGGTGTTTAAGAGATTTTTAGAGAGAATATCCAGAACCTAGAGAGCTGCCTAAGCAATTCCTGAGTCTTTAATTTGGATGTCTGGCAGTGCCAAAGCATAGTTGTGAACATGTTAAGCTCATGTTGTCCGTGGGTCATCTGAGTGGAAATATCCAGAAGCTAGTGCTAGAAAATCCTGGGGTGGTGAGAAACAGTTGGCGGTCAGCGTGGTGGCTGAAAAGGGCATGGTTACCCAGGGAAGACGCCGCATGACCGAACTCCATGTCGACACCAAATTTTAAAGTTTTTCGGAATAAACAAAAAGATCCAATGAAGGAAATGGAAAAGAAGTAAGTAGGAAGAGAATCAGGAGAGGGTGTTTTCTTAGAAACACATGGGATAAATATATGTCTCAGAGACTTAAATCTTTGCTCCATCCATGTGTCGTTTGAGCCCTGAATCTCAGCAGAGTTGCAACACCTACTCTCCAGTTCATTGGATTCATCCAGAACAACTAACAAGGAGATGATGATGGACAACGCTCATCCAAGGAACAAAGAGTGTCTGCAACTTCAAGCAGGACAGTTCCATCCATCTGCCCCATGGGATCTAAGCCCCCTCTCAATTAGAAGCAGAGTGGGCATCACCATCCCCAAATCCTCAAGATTGGGGAATGAACAATGGACTAAAGTAGACTTATTATTATTCTAGCAGTGGAAGAACTCTTATCACTGATATAAAGGCAGTGACTACCATAGGTTCTGAGGGGAGGGAGAAGGAAGAATAGGTGTAATATGGGGGCATTTTCAGGACATTGGAATTGTCCTGCATGACATTGCAGTGATGGATACAAGCCATTTATATTTTGTTGTAACCTACAAAATTGTGCAGGACGGAGTGTAAACTAAAATGTAAACTGTAACAAACAACAACAACAAAAACCACATGGAAGAGGCCCTTGAACGCCACAGTGAAACCAAGTGAGATTGAAAGTTTCTCTAAAGCAGGAACCCCACCTCACCAACGGTGGAAGCTGGAGCTCTGGTAGTGGGTCAGTGGTTGATTCTGGAGAAGCATCTGGATGCTTCGCTGTACCCTTACCTGAGATACCCCGTGGGCCAGTAGAGGCAGACTGGCCATTCACAGCCCCTTGAGTGGGAATAGGACTTCCAGGCATCTCTTGTTCCCAAGAACTATTTTGTGCCAAGAGCTGACAACACTGCTAATCTAGAGAGGGCTGGGTCTTCTGTGGAGAATGTTAGTGGAAGCTCTTAGTACAAAAACCAGCCCACTCCTAACGGCTTGCTCTCCAGTGAGTTAGCGATTGACCATGCCGTAACCTCATTAGTCCTCCATATAGAGTTTTTCATAATGAGTGAAGTTATTCTTCTCTGGAGTAAGAACATTGTGGAATAAAGGAATTCACACTGGGAGAGTTAAAATGTATGCATGTATGAACTCTATACATACATAGCAATTCTACTGCATGCTAAAACTCATCATTTCGTAGTTTTAAAGATGGTCTTTTTGCTTCCGATTAAATTTGACGTGTGTAGCTTGGGGGTAACATTTTCAAGGAGTCAGCATATTTGAAGTCCCTATCTTGAGTTTTATTCCTCTGAGTTAACTACATTTAAAATTGTTAACAAATACTGAGGGGCTACTAAGCATATTGCAGTGTTTTGGTGCTAATACAAAGAATGACAGTTCCACGACGTTTCAAGTCAAGAACAGTAAGCAGTAAAGATGTGCTGTTTATGTCGTCAAAGAACATTTAATTCACTCACTTATTTACTCAAAAAATTTATTAATCAAATGAGCTATGTGGAGTCATATTTTTTAAAAACCTGTTTAAAAATGGAAAGAGGGATCTAATATCCAAGAAAGAATAAAAGCAAATGGCAAGATTCTTTTAAAAATAATGCCAAGTTTCAAACACAGAATAGGTTGTCGTTTTTAGGGTTTTTTTTTTTTCCAAGACAGAAGGAGAGATGAGAAAGAAATCTAACATTTATCTAACATCTGTATATGTCTACAACTTTTTTTTTTTTTTTTTTAGGTACAAAAGTTAATATTTATTTAGAATAAGAAAAGAAATCACAATAAATGCCTGGAGCCTTAGAGAGTTAGACCTTTTCTTCTGAGATCTCCTTTGGGCAGTTTACCAGAAACACATAGAAATGCTTCCTGATGACAACCCGGCTTCCTCTCCCTTCCTGGAACATTCCATAACTCCTTACACCCACTGGGGCCTGTGCTTCTGGTAATGCACCTCCAGGGCCTGCAGCACTCACTGGGGCCCCTGCTTGCCCAGCCTGCAGGGACCCACTTAACCAGGCCACCCCTCCTTATGCCAACCCTGAGCTGTGCCAAGACCCCTGCTATGTGACACGCCTGCTTTGGACAGTCAGAAATGAGCTCAGGAAACGTGCTCATCGCTGCCCCACGGCCAGTATCAGGCACCGAGCTTGGTGCTCGAGGGGGGCTTTAGCACTGGTATCTTACACTGGAAAAGTGGGGCTGAGGGAGACTGGCTACATCCTGAAGGCCACCCAGCCAATAAAGGACAAATCAGGACTCTAACCAGAGGAGGAGGAAGGAGCGAGGGAGCCAAGGCAAACGGCATCACGTTCCCTGTTACATCGTGGACGCTCCTAGGATTAAATCACTTGCCCTCTGACTTAAACATCTGGTGAAATCTCTGGAAGGAAGTTTTTATTATTATTAACAACTATTTCAAATTCACAAAAATAAAAGAATAGAAAAAGGAAGGTTAACAAGTTATGGAAACATTACTCCTAAAAGAGTTCTTTTTTAGGTACTTTTATCTCATCAAATTCCAGCTTTTGCCAGATTTCCTCTAAATTCTTGGCTAAGCTATATAAAGTGAATTTCAAGAGCAAGCCGTGTTAGTTAGGCCAGCCATTTATTAAGGAAGGGAAGGAAGAGAGATGGGAGAAAATAACAGATTAAGGATCCCAGGTAGAGGGGAAGGGGCTTTAAAGTGATAAATAGGGCTGATTTACAGGCTACAAGTCCCTATTACAGATGACAAATGCCCAGGTTTTACTTGCATGTTGTTCCAGGCAGTGGGGAAGAAGGCAAGAGAGAGGTTTGGCCTTTGCGCCTGCTTTTTGAACTATTCTTCTGCCCCTTTGCTAATGACAGGGGAGGAGCCCCAGCTGTTTGCTGTTTTGATTGATTACCCCGCCCCTCAATCCCCCGGGATGACGGTGATAAAGCCCCTGGAGAATATCCAGGGCTTCTCCTGGTTTCTGGAGGAAATCTCGTTCGGAATGGAGTTTCTCGCAAGGTTCTTCCTGCAGCCATCCTGTGGGGTACCGATGGCCACATGAGCTTCTATTGATTCCCCCTCAGAGGGTTTACACCTTTATTCTTAAAGGGGTGCTGAAGGACAATGATCATTCTTCTCTCATTACTTCCTGCTGGTCAGGGGCAGGAGGCCCTACCTGACCAGGTGTAAAACCCTCTGGCTATTCTGTCGGGGTTGGAGGAAGGCGAATCTGGCGTCTTGGGTGAAGCTGGATGAAGTCCCCATATGGCTAACAAGAAGTTGATTCTGGAAGAAATAAATTTAATTAGAATTTTGAGGAAATATGGTCCCACTGACAGGATACTGGACCACAGAAGTAGAACAGGCCAGGTGCCTGCAATGGCTGCACCCCCCGGAGTTGGGGAGCTTTATTCTGCAGGTTTTGGATGCTGTTCAGGACTATTTCAGAGTGAGTTACCTAGAGATAGCATTCCTCTTTGAGGAACAGGCATGTTCCTCCCTGGGCTGCAGAGAGCATGTCCAGTGCCCTGCGATTTTGCAGCCCCACAGCAGCAGGAGAGTCTGCCTGTGTCTTAGAGCTCCTAAGGCAGGGCTGGTTTTGTTTATGCCGTTAGTTAGCTCTAGGGAGTAATAGATAATGGGGTTTGGTATAAATTGCCAATCCCCGTTTTCCATGGTGGAGGTTATGCCTAAGACAGTTAAGAGGGGGATGAGAAGAGACATTGCCTTTTTAGCTATTGTACTGGAAGAAACTACAGGAAATGAAAACAGACAAGGTTTCTTAAGGGGTGTCTGGTTTGCCCTCCCCCTAGCAATAGGCCTTTGGGCTAGAGTTAGGGGGAACAGCTGGCTTTGACACAGACACTACTTAGCTTTGTCTCTTGAAGAGGTATTTCAGGCCGTCCAATGACTGGCGTTCGTACGTCCTGTCAGGTGCTTCTGGTGAGCTGGCACTTCCTTGGGCAGCTGGCTTCACTCCGGATAAGTGCACCCAGCTGAGAATTCCTTCTTTAACAGCCGAGGGAGCAATCAGAACCAGAGTAAGATTCCTTCCATTTTGGCTTTAACTGAGAGTGAGGCTTGTTTTCTTGCCAAGTTCTGATCAGACCCTGATATCCATGTCCTGGGTGAGGAAAGGTTTTCCATGGACCATCTCAAAGGAGCTGAGCTGCAGTGGGCCTTAGCCACCTCCTTTGCTATTTCCCTTCTGGTGGGAAATGCTTAGCCCTGGCAGGATGGCAGGTGGGCTTGCCAGCCCTCCCCAGGGTATGAGTGGGACAGGTTCTGGAATCAGGGCTAGGGGGGAGACCTGGGCTGAGCATGTCTTCCACCTGGTGTGGGGTGAAGACTGAGAGGTCGCTCCCAAGTTAATTTGGTGGCTTTTTAAAATTAAAAGGCTATTGCCCCCACTGCTTTCTGGCAAGGTGGCCATTATTTTATCTTATAGGCACGTTCATTGACTACTTAGAAAGGAACGTTTACCAGGACTTTTAACATGTTCAATATCCCTCTGCATATGATCTAGAATAGAAAAGGTACCACCATAATCATCAGGCACATATCTAGAATAGGATAGCTATAGGTACAATAGTTAATGCTAATTAATGCACTATCCAATGCATAAGTTTCTCTTTGAGCTGCAATTAATAGATTTAAGCTCCAGGTTTGCAATACCCTACATGCTCTCTCTCCGTGGGGGCAGGCCATAATCCCAACTGTGTTTTAGTTTTACTTACATCACCCTGGTGATCACTGGTCCACTGGGAATGTCCTCCACACAGCCAGCATGCTGCAGCTCCGTTGGCCCTAGTGAGAAGCTAGGAAGGTAGGCTCCAGTATCCCACTGGCCCGGTGCATAGCACCCTTCGGCACTATCAAACAGTGCCGGTCTGGAGGCCATACCCATTGTACATCTGGCCATATCGAGCCAGCGTTGGCTGCTGCAGGAGTTTGAAACTGCAGCATAGTCTCCATCGACTTCAGGAGCACAACCAGAGATGTAGTAGACACCTTTATCGTTTCACGGGTCAGTGACCAACCTCGCCAATGACTCAAATAGAGAGGCATCATGCAGGGTATTGACGGCCTGGTTTGAATGAGCAAGAGAGCTTGGCAATGCTGAAAGCTATCTCTTAATATTTACACACTTTCTAAACACTTCCAATGCAATGTAAACTATTATAGTTTATGCAAGGGATGTTCTTTTTCCTTCCTTTACAGGAGGCTAAACCCTCTTTAATAATATTCTAAAACTGAATAATCTTACAAGAGTAGGCTTAGGCTAAATCTACCCAATTATAATAATTTCGGATATTATCCTCCTGCTGTTTTATAATATAAAGGAATCTATATAATGATCTTAACTCTTAGTTACAATTTCTAATAAGTTTTTACTTTATGGCAAATTAAGTGTGCTTATTAACTAAGCCAAAAGAATTTTATTAGTAACAACTTTGCTAAGTTTTTCTGCTTTTCTAGCAGTTGAACCAATTCTACTTGTGATTTATACATTAAAACCAATTGCAAGACAGTATTGACATTTTTAGGTTACCTTTCACCATTATCCAATTTGTAACAGGTAAACCCCAAATCTGATTTCCTAGGCACAAGCAAACTGACAAAGTTAAACACAGATTTCAAAGTTGAACACCAAGTTAAGCACAGATTAAAACAGAAAATATAATTTTATACTTTATCATTTCTAGGAACTTTTTGATCTTAATTGATGGCACATGAGGTTTCTTATTTTCCAGGAGAGGTTTAGTAACTGGTCTGGATCTTGATCCCTATTCACACACTTTTTAAGGCACATACAAGTTTAAAACCGAGAAGGCTGTTTTTAACAGGGAGTTAATGGAACTTTGAGGTGCATTTCCTCATCTTTTAGGGAGACATGGCATGAAGTTTCTGGCCCTCAGATCTGTCTGTCCTCCTCTCTTACACTGGTTTAACTGGAATTCAGGGTCCCATACAGAGGCTGCTCTCAGCTATACTGTGGCCACATGGACCAGTAGTAGCCAAATTTTCCTGATTCCTGAGAAGACACTCCTATGGGGAGTTTACTGGTAGGCTAGAGTCCATGTCCGTTATTCTAGGAAGAATGAAGAAGCACTTTTTAGTCAACTGATCTCGCGTCCCAGAGTCCAAGTCTGACTAAAACATTTACCACTCCAAATAATTCGGAGCTGGTGCTCTGGTCTCAGCATCCTGAGACTTTAATCCAGAGTCCTGCCGACAGGTGTTCCGTGGCATCGCCCAAGCCAAAGAATTGGTGGGAGACACTGGGAGCATTTCCCCAAACCGAAGCACCTGAGCTAAGTCTCAGGGGACATTTAGCTGCCCTCTGAACTGAAGGTCCCAAGGCCCATCTTGGGGGATGTTCAGTTTACTGCTCTGGTCTCTGAACCAAAGGGCCCAAAGAATGTCTTTGGGGAAGTTCAGAGTTTACTCCTCTGGTTCCCAGCACCCCTGGCATTCCAGAGCCCAAGACTGACTACACTATGACCCAAACTGAAACACCTGAGCTAAATCTCAGGGGACATTTGGCTGCTCCGATGCCTGCCGTCCCTGGATTCACAGGGCCCCTGCCACTGGGCATTTCCAGGGCCATTCTAGGCTTGGGAAACAGACCAAATAAATTTTGGATGGCTGCAAAGCAGAATATTGCTCCTTCTTGGAGAAGGGGTTAAAAAAACATCTTCCACCTATTCTTACTAAGATTTTAAGGCAGTCCTAGTTTTATGACTCTATACTGCCTGGGAGCTCCCCAGTTATAGCAGCCATCAAAGGCCATTAAGAGATTAGAGATCAATTGCTCCAGCTATCAGGCCTGGGGTTGAGGCAATAACTTCCTTGTGCCTGTGGGTTAGGCTAAAACTCACTAGGGAATGCATTTTCAGTTTACAGTTTCTAAGACATTCCAAAGCATTTTACAAACCTGTGATGAGAAATTCAGTCATAGGAAGTGGGAAGATTAATTATGGTTAATTATGATCAGAGCCCTGGCCCATGACCCCCCACTGGGAAAGGGAACGCACCTCGGCCCTGCTTGCTGCTGCCCTTCTACCCCATCCCAGACCCAGTAGCTGGGTATGGTCAGTAGGAAGGCAGGCCTGCAAAGACACAGGCCCGTGGGGAGGTGCAAACCCCAGGCTTTCGACGTGGCAGCCAGCACCAGGAGCGAGGCTGGCTGCTGCTAAAAAGGCTTGAAAAAGCAGCTTCGCTGTGCCTGGGGCTCGGCCCAGGAACCCCTGTGTCGGGAGGGCCCTGTTTTGGGCCCCTGCCCTGTGTCCCCGCCCTCCCAGCCAGGGCCAGATCTAACAAGTCTGAACGTGCGGCGTGGATGCAGAGTTCCCATGCCCCAGAATCTCCCCTCCCAGGATTGCATTTTGTGGGGCCCCATAGGGGAACCCATTTAAAATGGATAACCAAAAGAGGGCAGTAAACAGGCTGTAAATCATTGTTTGACTCAGCAGTACCTCTTTTCTCCTGGCTAGTTCACCAAACATGTTGCCAGATTTTCTCTAGGTTCTTGGCTAAGCTGCATAAAATGAATTTCAAGGGCAAGCCAGGTTAGTTAGGCCAGTAATTTATTAAGGAAGGGAGGGAAGAGAAATGGGAGAAAATAACAGATTAAGGGTCCCAGGTAGAGGGGAAGGGGCTTTAAAGTGATAAATAGGGCTGATTTACAGACTAAAATTCCCATTACAGATGACAAATGCCCAGGTTTTACTTGCGTGTTGTTCCAGGCAGAGGGGAAGAAGCCACGAGCAGGGGCCGGTTAGGCCTTTGTACTTGCTTTTTGAGCCATTAATTAGTCTGCCCTTTGCTAATGGCACGGGAGGAGTCCCAGTTGTTTTCTGTTTTGATTGATTACCCCACCCACCAATCCCCCAGGAGGGCCCAATGATAAGACCCCTGGAGAATGTCTGGGGCTTCTCCTGGCTTCAGGAGGAAATCTGTTCTGAGTGGAGTTTCTCGTAAGGTTCTTCCGGCAGCCGTCCTGTGGGCTACCGCTGGCCACATGGGCTTCCTGCCAGGTTCCAGATCCAGCTATAGAGTCCCTATCTTACTAGCCTGCCTCACAACTGCTAACTCAGTTGTTCCTCTAGTGTTCAGAAAGATTCACAGATTAGTTAAAAGACACAGTCAAAATCTCCTTATTAATGTGAAAAAATGAAGAAGGAAAAAAAACTTAATCATATTCATATCTCACAAAACCAGGCACCACATTCTTTTTTACCTTTAAAATTAATATAGTACCTGTATTAGTCAGCCAAAGGGGTGCTGATGCAAATTACCAGAAATCTGTTGGCTTTTATGAAGGGTATTTATTTGGGGTAGAAGCTTACAGTTACCAGGCCATAAAGCGTAAGTTATTTCCCTCACCAAAGCTACATGTTGGAGCAAAATGGCTACCAAAGTCTGCCAAGATTTCAGGCTTTCTGGGTTCCTCTCTTCCCAGGGCTTGTTTCTCTCCAGGCTCAGCTGCTCTGCTCCTCTGTGTGCTTACTTCCCAGGCTCCAGCTCAAAACTCCAACATCAAAACTCCAACTAGCTCATCTGCTCTGCCGTGTAGTTTTCTCTGTAAGTCCTCGCCCACCAAAGGGGTGGGGACTCAACGTCCTACTGACATGGCCCAATCAAAGCCTTAATCATTATTTAATCAAGTAAAACTGAAACCTCTGAATCCAGCACAAGCTAATGTGCAAACAGGCCAGTTTACAAACATAATCCAATATCTATTTTTGGAATTCATAAATAATACCAAACTACTACAGTACCCACTTTGCTTTTGCTACAAAAACATTACAATGTTGTTGTTAACTATTTTCTATAAATTACATTAGCTATATTTTCCCAGGTATCCCCACATTCTTTATACCCTGTTATAGAAGAACATTCCTTTATTTATATTATTAACCAAAGTCCTCATCTACTGCCAAAATCGTTGTTATACATTCCCAATATTATCCTCCAGTTGTCCCCCAACTAAGATTAATCTTAGACTACTCATTTCAGCCACAATCACATCTAGAAATCAACAGTTTATTACATTCATTATAATGTGCTACTGTCAAGTCCATCCACTACCACATATTTATATGTGACTTTATTAAATTTTCTACATACGTCCAGCATCTCCTCCCACTTCTCATCCCACGTTCCATTTCCCACCAACCTACACACATAGTCCACGTTTATTTAGATACTTACACACAATAAGGTTTTATTTATAACTTTAAATAGTATCTTCACACACTTTGATGAGGTCCCGTGGACAAACGGGATAGTTCCTGAGCTGGGACACCCATCCCCAACCCTTAGGAACCCAGCACCACCCCGTGTTTGCAGTCTTAGCAAGTCCTGCCTCACTCTAACCTTTAGTTTGCAGATCTTTGCCAAATTGTTTGCCAATATTTAACAGGTAGTTTTGACTTTCAGAAACCAATGGAAGTCCTTTCCAGCAAACACACTTGAAAGAGTAGGTCATGAATAATATGGGTAATTGTATTTCCAGCCAGAAATGCGATGTGGCTATAAAGTAATAAGACTTTGTGGCTTATAGGGGCCCTTGAGGTTGTTGTAGCTCAAAAGTGAATCCTTGCCCAATGCACACCAGAGTCAGTCAGTGACACCAGGATGGTGAGAAGAGAAAAACGCTATTCGACAAAGGCGAGCCTTGCGGAGACAGGAGGGCAGTCCTCAAATCTGTCTCCCTGAGCCGGAGAAACTCCACGTTTTACAGCATCCAAAGGCAGGCAAGCTTAGGTCGAGGGTGAGGCTAGCGACTAGTCTCCGAGCGTGAGCACGTTGGCTGTATGTTGAGCTCACCTGAAGTTTAAATTTAGGTTATTGCGCATGTCAGGTGGGCCCCCTCTGATTAGAACTGGCTTGACCTGGCAGGCTAGCTTAGGCATTGGGGTGGGCTCATGCTAATCGTTCAGGGCATCCGACTGGAGGGTTGCAAAGATAAAGGGATACAAGCAGGGCCGGTTACAGGGCAAAGATTGTGCATTTAGGAAACATAACATCAGCATCAAAGAAACAAGGCATCTGGGTTACAGTTCAGTGAGTCCCAGCAGTTACAGATCTTTGCTTCCGGCTACATCACAACAGATGAGAAAGTTAGACAGCATCTAGCTAGTGAGCCTGCAGCTGTGATCACATTTGCTGGCTCTGGGTTACGAGGTGGTTTCAGAAGCGCTCCCAGTCTGTTCTGGGGGCTGCAGGATTGGCAGGGAAAGCGGTCGGCCCCCCGGGGTGGGGGTGGATTGGAATCCACATCACAGAAGCTAAAGGAAGCAGGGAGGTTGCGGGGAGCCCGAGTCCGAGCTGGCCAGCGTGTGTGGCTCAAATCCAGCCTGTCTTGTCTTGAACACCATGCAAGCGAAACAGTTGTCATCTGTACCACCAGTTGAAAGCTAACTGCTTTACAGTTAGGCCAAAGTGGTGGGTAAGTAGAGTTAATTTAGAAAGGAGAGAAGGTTGGAAAACAAACCAGAGTTTATGCTTATTTTTATGGTGCCTAGAGGACTTAGGAAGACTTTCTAGAGGAGTGGGATGTTTTCTAGCTTGATGCCCAATAAATGTTTCCTCAGCACTAAGTAAGTACCCCACAAATTTACTTACTTAGTTTTTAGCAAAGAGTAACTGGAAGCGCTTTTGATTGTCATGCAAATTAGCTTTTTAATGGAAATGCAGTACTGCCTTGGAGCACTATAATGAAAACGACCTGCTTTTTTACTCACCTGATTTGGCCTTATTCGGATTTCTTTCCATCTCCTGGATTTGGGCTGAAAGCTTCTTTTACATTTTAACTGGTTCTTATTTGCCTAATAGCAGCGAGGGCTGCTGCTTCAAAAGGCGTTTTTGAAAAAGATCACAAACATAACCCAATACCTATTTTTGGAATTCATAAATAATACCAAACTACTACAGTACCCACTTTGTAGTGAAGGGGGCCTTGAGAGTAAAATTGATCATGTTTCCTTTGCTCTGTGTCAAATTTTTATTTTCCATTTTATGCATCTGGTGAAGGGAAAGATTTTTATGCTTGACTGAGAAGATCTGACTCTGCAGGGATGTACTTACATCCTTTGTTGAAAGTACAGTGATTTCACGGTATCCTGCCTTGAGTGCAATTCATTTGCCAACTTATTTCTTTTTTCCATCAAGTCATCTGTGGCTTTTCTGCTTCCTCGCAGGCCACTATAATCATCCTCTGTCCATCTGGGACTCTTCTGATCCTCTGTGCAAGGCCATTTAAACATTTTAGTGCTAGATGACTGAAAACCTTGTAAAAATGTAAATTCTTTTCTGCTGCTACTTTGGGAGCAAAAATAAATTATTTAATGTGCTTTCCTGCTGAGTAAGGATTTTGAAGTTTACAGGCTTGCATGCAGAATTCTCAGTGGGGACAGCAGTTCCAGCATACCTAGAGAAATTCAAGAAAGACAGCAGGCATTGTCAGCAAAAGGGACAGAGTGATGTGTCGTGTTCTCTTCATTATCAAAATAATTCCTGGGAGTGTTAGGGAGGCACAATAATCTTCGGTTCGGTGGAATACCACTGAGCATATTTTTGTGGAAAGTCTGAGAATGGGTTTCTGTTTTAAAGATACGCCATTGGCCTTTGGAATGACAGGTTCCTATCGATACATTAAGGAGGTGACTGTCAGGCACCAAATTTGAAGTTTGTAACGAACACTAAATTGAAGAGAGAAGTGAAGATAACTGAAGACATGAGACTCAACCAGCCTCAGCTTTGCAAGCCACACACGTGGCCTTTATGTTTCCAGAGAGTGAAAATCCATAACTTTGTGGATGATGCCAATGTCATCAGCCACCAACCAAAGTTTTTTTCCTTCTCACTTTTCTCTTTCACTTCCTCCCTCTGTTTTGTTTTCTTTTTAATAAACAAAGAATAAAACATTTTTGGCACAAAAATATTTGTTATTCAAAACAATACTAATTTACTGTACTATTACCAAATTATTTGTTCCTTCAACAAATAATCCAGGCATTTTTTTAAAGCAAATTTTATTGAAATGTATTCATATACCATGTGATCCATCCAAAGTGTACATTCATTGGGTTTTGGTATAATCACAGCGTTGTGCATTCATCACCACAATCAACTTTAGAGCATTTTCATTACTCAAAACAAAACAAAACAAACAAACAAAAAAAAAACCCACCCCATAGCAGTCACCTCACAATCGCTCTGTCGTTTCACTGCTGTGTATAACCACTCATCTAATTCCATCTCTACAGCTTTATTTATATTTACATCATATATAAATGGGGTCAAACAATATGCAGTACTTTGTGTCTGGTTTCTGTCACTTTTTGTTTACAATGGATGAAAAAAAATATTCATGTATTACTCTTCACTGCAGTCCATAATTTGCTTTAGGTACATGTAGCTCACATACCACCCTATTATTAACATCTTGTAATGTTACCGTATGCTGCTTATGCTTCACTGAAGAACGTTCTAAAATTTGTCCTATTAAATATGCTCGTCATCTGCAACAAGGTCCATCCTTGTTGTTTCATCCTTTAGCTTTTCTTCCAGTGACACACACAACTCTAAACTTTCCTTTCAACCACAATCATCTCCACGCATTGGCGCTGCTGACTACATGCTAACCTGCTACCATCCCCTCTATCCACGTGCGAGCATTTACAGGCGTGGTTTGGCATTGTTCTGACCAAGACAGCCTCCTGTTGAGTCCATCAGCTTGACTATAGCCGGGCTCCTGGCTGGCTCCAGGCCCCGGTCCTCCCTCCGTGGCCTTAGCCGAGTCCCAGGGATCAAGTTCCACCTGGCCTTACCAGTCAACCCAGGAGGTTGGCCCACCCCATTGCTCCCCCTAGCTTCCTCCAGTGCTTTTCCGCCAGCTCACCCCATCCCTGCTGCCCTCTGCCTCAGCTCGCTCTGCCCTACTGCAGTGACTTTGAGTCAAGCCATCCTGTTACGGAGCAAGACCGGGTTCTCTGCCCGATGCGCTCAAGTGACCAATTCCTGAGGCACCAGGGCTTCAAAGGGAGGAGGAGTTTAAGGCAAAGCGGCAAAGCAAGATCAGATGCCTGTCGGCCTAAAGTCTGTCTCCCTGAGTCCTAGGAGCTTATAAAGTATTTCTACGAGATAGACTTTAGAGTTTTATCTCATGTTGTGCTGTTTAAAATGAACTGCTAATTAACTGACTTATATTTTTAAAAAATCATTACCTACAATGTGATATAAAGCAGCATGTTAATTTTTAGTATTTACCTAGTAAACCATATCCATACATCTAAGTGTACACACTTATATATAATGTATGTAGTGTAGACTCTACAGCATACGGACCTAAAGTATATGGGTATTTGTGTTTATATATATAAACACATGTATATTCACATATATCAGTGTATAATCACCATAAATGCCAGCTGACCTTTCTTGGGAGAGACTATTTTTATCCTGAGATGATGTTTTTTTATGAGTTGGGAGTGGGTGGAGGGAGCATATTAAAATGATGGCATGTTATTTTGAAGTTGTGGGTGTTTTTCTCTTGGCAAACTAAAAAAGTCACTAATTCTGTATTGTCCCTGAGATTATTTTCCTTTCATTTTTCTGATCCATGACATTTTTTTTTAAATCTGTGAATTTGAAATTAGGGGTGAAAACTCCTATACTCCAGAAAATTTTTCTCCAGGGCTGCACCCAGGTTCAGGGTCAGCACTTCCCACCCCGTCCCCCCAGGTTCAGGGTCCGTGCTTCCAGCGGCCCCCCCCCCCCCCCCCCGTTCAGGGTCAGTACTTCCAGGCCCCCCCTCCAGGTTCAGGGTTGGCGCTTCCAGCCCCCTCCCCTGGCCTCAAGGACAGTTAACTTTGTTCCTCTCTCTGACTCTGTGCTAAAAAACATAACATTTCCCTGCGCTTTCCTCCCTTTTCTCTTCTTGACACCCAATGCCCCCCTTTTCTAATTAAAACCAACATTCCCACATAGTGAGAAAGAAAATGAATGCGCTCCCTGCCCCTCAGCAGGGCCTGTGACAGCTCCCCGTGGCAGCCATCCGCCAGTCACACTCGGGGTGCGTGGTGTCCAGAAGCAGAGCTCACGCGTAAACGGTGATGCCAGAACTGAATCGCTAAGCACAGCCAAGCACAAGGGCTGCTGGGCCCTCACACACCTGTCTGGAACTGGCCCAAGATGGCCAGGTCTCGGCAGCGCCCACTGGGAGCACTTGGCAGGTGTGACTGCAGAGGCGTCTCAGAACCAGCCAAGCGGCCTCTCAGAGGAGCTCAGGGGGCTGAGGGCGAGGCAGCCCCCGCTGCCAAGGAGCATGCCCCTGTGGACCGCGCCCCTGCCCCTCCCCGCGCTCTGTTCTCACCCCCCACCACCACCTCTCTTCATCTGGGTAAAGGAGTATAAAGCCAGCCTATCCAAGCAGCACCCCTTCTTCTCTCACGCTCTCAGCCCCAGTGCCAGTCCTTTTTGTCCACCAAGATTCCTCTTTTGTTGTTCTTTTTAGGCAAGCCACCATTCCAGCATAGTCCAACACCTCCATCCCAGATAAAGGCGCCAGCGCATGCCTAGCTTGTTTACGCCTCCTCGGCAGGTTCCCACCCTGCATCCCCATTATCAACAGAATTCAGAGGCCTGGAGAACAAGGGGGAAAGTGACTTACCACCGGTCCCCTGGCAAGGCACGGCAGGAGAGGGCAGAGGCTCGCCACAGGACATTTCTTTGACTTGTATTCATAATGGCAGTTTTCTTGGAAACAGCTCATGAATGCTCTTGAATAGAGAATAGAGTTTATTTTGAACACAGAACATGGCCAAGGTTTTGTTTTGTTTTGTTTGAAATGAGATTCTTAGCTCTGGACCTATTTCTTCTGACCTAGCTCATAATATTACCACCAGAAGCAGAGCTGAGAAAACAGTTCTTGTTTCACACGATTGAAAAATGTGCAGAACATAATACTTGAAAAGTAGATCACAATTCATTCTGAGATGAGAGAGTTGGCTTCAACTTGCACTTCTCTTTGTAATTGTTAGAATAAGAGAAGGGGAAGGAGGATGGACTGGACTTCTGTTGGCCTGGAGAAAAAGTATTGGGCAAATTCATGAATGTTTCCCGATTATAGAATCTTTTATTAAATTATATCAGCTTAAATGTCACCTCAATATTAGTAATATTAGCATTTCTAGCCAGAGATGAATGCAAATCCTAGAATGCTAAAAGTTGAGAAGAAGCTTCAAAGTCATCTCATCCAACCTTCTTCCCAGTGAAGATTTAGTCTCCATCTATTCTCAAAAGGAATTTAAGGTGCCATCCTTTCTGATACCATTTTTGAGTAATATCCTGTTCACTAATTAGTTAAGTTTTTGTGCCATCCTTAGAGTCTTTGCTCTCTAAGAAAATCACGGCCACGGAGAGTCCTGGACTGCAGCTGCTGAAAGTCTGATTGTGAGTGGGAGAAGAGCACAGAAGTGGGGGCGATGCTGGCTGCAGGTTAGAATATCTAAATCCTCCGGTAGGCAGCGGTTGACCAGATCACCCAGGGACGCAGTGAGGAAACTACATAGCTGCCCTACGTGTTCTTCAGCATCACATTTAATTTACAGAAATTGTGAAGCATTGTATGCTGCTGAGAAAATTCAGTGTTTTGATTTTTTAAATTATATTTTGAAATGCAGGTTTTTGAAAAAATCTGTCAGCCTACATAGGGGCTAACAAAATCATTCTCCCACCTTAGAAAACAAATTTGGGATCAGAGATAAATTAGTAAAACACACAATAAAAACGAGGAACCATCTGCATGAGAAAGCCACGGTATCTCTGTAAATCCCTAACTGCACAGTGCATGAAATACCCACAGCCTAGGCAAGGCACTCTGCTGGATTTTCAGCAGAGTAGAGCCATTATGTGATTAGAATTCCAAACAGGAAATTGCATGTTATGTAGAGGGAAAGTAAGAGGTGAGAAGGACAGGAAGGGAGTCAGTGTGTCCTGGGAGCAGAGTGAAAGGCACGGAGGCAAGCCCTGGCTGGGGGAGAGGCAGTTTTGTTAAGGAAAACACTGGCCTCTTGAGTATGTGTGATGGAGGAGATGAGCTGAGCTCCCTTAGCTGGCAGACACTTCTAAAGGCCAATGGTCTCTTCTTTTCCTGAGTCCGTTCTTATATAAAACTGTTAACACTTTGGGGGGAAAATACACCAAATGTAGGATATGGATTATAGTTAGTAGTAATGCTTTGAGGATGCCCTTTCATAGTTTGTAACAAATGCTTCACAACAATGCAGGACAATGGTGATGAGGTGATGTGCAGGAGCCCTGTTTGCATGTTTGTCTTGTAAGTTCACAACTTTTACTATACACTTATTGTTCATGTATGAATGATATACTTCAATAAGTTGTTTTTAAAATGAAAAAAAAAAAAAGCAAAACAAAAAACAGTTAACACTGTCAACAGTGAGAACTTATGCTGGCCAGACTTTTCTCCTTCCAGACTACGGGGGGTTTACACAGAGTCTTGGGGCTTGTGTCTGAGCTTGGTTAATGCATTCCCATATAGGGGGGGGCACCCCAACTCAGTGTGCTGACCTAATCGGGTTTCTGAGTCTGCTCGTCTGAAAAACAGACCTGGGAGGGATCTGTGGCATGGTCAGCCCACCGACCTCCTCTGAGCAGTAGCCGCAGCCTTTGCCACGAGGCTCATTTCCTAGGTGTTCTTGCTGGCTGCTTCTCTGGCCCAGTGACCACTGGACATCTGGCTCAGGTGGCTTCTCTGAGCCGTGGCCTCACTGTCACCTCCTGTCCCCACGTTGTATTATCCCGTGACGACCGTCGCCGGCCTCTGAAGACTGCACGCTGCTGCTATTGCACAGCACTGCGGCTCGCTGACCTATTGGTGTCTTCCCCAAACGCAAGATCAGTGAAATGTGTCTCCCATCTATGAAGACCGCTGGCGTCTTTTGTGCAAAAGTCGTTGTATACTTTTGCTAAAATGGCAGCTAGGCAAAAAGTAAAGGGAAGTCGGTTACCTGTTGAAAAGGGTAGAAGAACTTGTCTCCGTATTTGGCTGAAATGTGGGAGACGAAGGAGCCATGCAATGGACTTGGGTTCTTTGAGAAAGATGAAAGAGAGAGTTTCAAAGAGAAAAGGGGCTGCCGTAACAGAGAGCCACAAACAGAGCAGCTTCAGACAACAGAGCCTTATTCTGGCACCTTCTGGAAGCTGGAAGTCTGAATTCAGGGGGTGAGCAGGGCCCCGTCCCTGAAGGCTCTGGGAGGGGCCTTCTCGCCTCTTCCAGCTTCTGGGAGCCCAGGCACCCCTCGATCTCTGCCTCCTCCTGCACGGGCCGCCTTCCGTCCGACTCTGAGTGTCTGTGTTTGTTTCCAAATTTCCGTCTGCTTATACGAAACCCGTCTAGTATGCGCAGCCTCCACTCAGCTAAGTACTTCTGCAAAGCTCCTGTTTCCACATGAGGTCAGGTTCACAGTAGCAGGGGATCAGAACGTGAACATATCTTTTTCGGGGGGCAATTCAACCCACGGCAGGGGCCCTGCTCTTTGCCTGCTTTATCAGGCATGGGTGTGTTGAAACTGAGCCTGACCAAGCCTGTAGTGTCTGTGCACCTTTCTCACACTGGCCCTAGAGAAAACTTCTTAAGACCTTCTATAGCTGATGGGAATGGAAACTGCTTTTAAAAGTCCTATATGTAGGTGTGATTTAGGAAAACCTAAAACATGAGAGTAAAAGACCCCCCCAAATGTATTTAATAACACGTACCCTTTGTGGATAGTGGATGACATTAGCGTTGTGGAGGAGGATGGGCGACTGAGAGTTGTGGGGGTGGGGATCGAGGTTAAAGCACAGTTAAATCCACCCTCTTAACTTACGTTGAGTCTTCCAGGAATGGACACCGGGAAGGCGAGGAATGAAATCTGCAGCCTGTAGCTGTGCTATTTCTATGCCAAGGGCAGCAACTAACCTCTTATTGAGCTTTTCCTGTACGCAGAGTCGCGTGCCAAGCATTTTACTTGCATGATCTCATTCAGTCATCTCAACAAAACAAAGTAGCTACTATAAGAAACTGAAGTTTAAGAGAGCACATCGTTTGCCTACGATTAAGAGCTAAGAAATGGGGGATTTGAACCCGCGCCCATCGTGCCGAGGCTCAGGCTTTCAACCAGTCGTTCTCAAACTGTGGTCCTGGCCAACGGCACCGCATTGCCTGGGAACTTATCGGAAATCTATGAAAATTCTTGGGTCCCGCCCAGGACCTCCTGAATTAGAAACTATGGGGGTGTGGGGCGCAGCTGTCTTCTCATAAGCGCCCAGATGTTTGAACTGCAATTATGCAGGCCACTGTGATCCCTCTGGTGCCGTAAATGGCAAATAGAAGGCAAATAGAGCCACACAGGACCACAACCCAGCTGCTGCAATGCTGACATCCAAAAAGCTCTGAGACCCAGAAGAAAATTTCAATCATTTGTGGCAGCAAAATCTAACCTAACCTAGCAATTGGCTGCTTAGAGTCTTTGCTTATCCTGCTTAGTTGGGGTGGCTCCATGTGTGTCACTGTGAACTCGGGAATGTGCTTCACGGGAGGTGCTCGTCTCCGCATCTGTTAAGGCTGCTTTGCATGTAGGAGATTTCATTATTGGAAACAGTGGATTCCAAAAGGCACATTTCACGAAAGCGTTGTGGATCTGTACGTAGAATAAGAAGCACTGGGCTGTGCGGGTGGGACCCTGGTAACCTGCCAGCTTGAAGAGGCAGTTAGTTTCTCTCTTCCCCACTATTTGCCCCATGAAACTAGGCCACTGAAGGAGCCATTGCACAGTCCCTGTAGCCCTAGCAATTTGGTGCTACTCCAGGTACACAGATTTACGGTATTTCCTTGATCCCGGATCCTGGTCCTTCAGCTGTGCATTGCTCTTCACTTGTTGCCAGATGCTGTCCCCCTGCCCCCCCGTCTTGCTTGCAGAGATGCTGCATGCTCTGACCACATTTAGCCATACAAATTGGAAGAACAATATATTGCCCCCCGGAGAGCCAGTCATGAGTATCTGTTTCATGGGGGTACCTAACAAACAGGTGTGACATATTAAAAAAAAAAAAAAAAAAAGGAAACAAGGCACTTCCACTACTCACTAAGCTCAGAGGAATTCAGTTCCCGTAATTATGCTGGAAGAGAACGGAAAGCATCCCACTGACCTCTCTGGGAAGATGCCCAAGAGGCAGGAGCCACACATGCCTGTCCATTGCCTCTAGAATTATGAGCTGTCTCCTCCCCGCACGTGTGGGAGGCTGAAACGCTTCCTTCCGTGGAGTCTCTAATACTTGACAGCTTCCGGCCACAACTGCGCAGTTGACTTCTGCGCCAGCCCCACAAGAATGCTCTCAAATTAGAGCCCTTGCTGAGGGTGACTTTTTGCTGAAAAAAAAAATCGATCCTATGGCTAAGTAAGCTTTGGCATTTAACTGTGGACACTAAAGAGCTGTTAAGTGGGCAGTTATCCTGCTTCAAACTCCGCATGGTACATTCTGTTTTTTATGATAACAAGGTGCTCATTCTGACCTTCTCCAGGTAAAATATTTTCCGCTTCTCTAAGAATAAAAGCAAACAATAAATTATTTATTCCACTCAGGCAGGAGTTTGCTCAAAATATCTACATTGAACAATAATCAAAGCTTTGGAAATTTCCATTTTCATCCTTAAACTCTACCAGAAATCACTGATTGGATTCTAATTAGGGAAGCTTGCAAGGAGAAAAGTGGAAGGAAAAGTATTTCCTGTAAGAACAAGTTTGAGCACTAGAAACGAGCCTACATGTGCCTCATAGCATCTGTTTCTTCAGCGCATCCTTTCCCTCAGTTCAAGGTTCCATTTGTTAAATGACCCCCCACCCCACCCCGTGGAAATGCCCAAGCCCCACTGACTTCTCATGAGCTTTTTCCTTCTCTGTCTTTCCCGAGGCCCACCACGATCTCTCTCTCAGCCTTTCACATGCACTCATATACACAATTTGATTTGTGGTAACTTTTACTGTTGTTTGAGTTTTTAAAAATGTATGATTGAGAATCTTGACCCTGGAAAGGAGCTTAAAGACTGCCTTGTGCATCCTCGTCATTTTACACATGAGTAAAGTTGTTTTCAAAGAAATAATTCAAATAGGAAACGGCCTCTGGACTAGAACCGAGTTCCTGTACTCCCGTTAAGCATTCCTTTTACTAAACCCTGGTGTCTCCTATGCAGATTCTAGCTTATGAATTTTCAAACATCTAAGATTAGAGAATTGCAAGATTGAAGTGTTTCATAGACTAGTTGTAATGAGAGCAAATATAAATTAGAATGTGATTAGAAGTGAGTCAGGAGCCCAAATTCATAGCTTTGAGAATGTTACTTAAAAAGTTAATTATAATGTGAATATGAATGAAAGGTTTATTGCTCATTATTTAAAGTATTTACCTATTTATAAGAAAATTCATAGAAAGCACTCATGTATTCATTTTTCTAGTGTCTATAATGCCCAATAACTCTATCATACTGTATACTAGAGTTCATAAGTTTTAAAGTGTATTGAAATCCATCAAGAGTTCAAGGAGAGAAATTATACTCCCTGGTGCATTTAACACTCCTTTGAAGGATGGATAACAGCTGCTGGAGAAAATTGAAGCTAGATTTGGCTAATTAATGTGGCCCTTTTAGGATTAAAAATCCATCAGTGTGTTAATGGAGTATGGCCAATTATTGTTAGGAGTAATAAACATGTTTTATTTTACAGCAAAAGGTGAATGGAAGAGAAGGCAGGCCCACAAGTGCTGATCTGTGTTTGCACTTGTGTGTCACCGCCAGTGTTCCTCTTTGTACCAATTACCTGGCACAGTCATGGACGCAAAGAGAGGGGCTTCCAGGGGGGAGTTGGCAGCTTTATAATACATTCTCTCTCCAAGCTTGATTTTCTGCATTTTGAAAATGGGAATATTAATCCCTATGTCACAAGGTAGTAAGATAATGTCGTCAAAGTGCTTGGCACATGGAAATACTCAATAAATTGCAGCCATTACTATCGTCATCATTGTTATTATTATTATTTTTTTTAGCTTTATGGGATATATAGGCGTTTATGTGCACTTTTGTCAAGAATAGTTTCTAATGTTCATGGTTTTGTCCATTCCCTGACTTCACCTTATCGTAAATCTGGCACCAGCATGCTTTTGACAGACACAGATCAGGTGTAGGAACGGAGCTCCATTCAGCTCCACGTGATACTGCATGCTGCTGAAACCGCCAAAACATAGGCTCGGCTTCCTATTCCGTGTCCAGACCACATGCGCTGGGAGGGCTCCTTTCCAGTGAGTGACATTTTAAATCTCTCTCCAGGATCAAATAAGCTGCTGGACTAAACTTGGCCCTACAAACTGATAATGAGGCAAAGTAAATGGCAGCTTAGCTCAGTACACAAACCACCTAACTCCTCAGCTGTTCCACTGGGAAGCTTACTGTGATTTCTCTATCAGAAATTAATGAAAAATGTCATTTCTTGACAAGGGAGCAGGTGTGTGGAAGGGTTTCACGGGATGAGTTAAGCTTTACATGGAGTTTCTGTTTTCAGGCCTTGTCTAAAAAACAAATTGTGTGCAATGGTATTTTATTTACCTTTCTCACCGTGATACTCCTTGTTGATGTCAGCAGGGCTTTCCGTTTGTTGCATGGTGGGTGGGTTGGTTTGTTTTGTAAAAATCATGAATTTTAAATGTGCATGGTCTTCCCTTTCACTTAGGCAGGAGCATCTTCTTATTTGTGCAGCCAGGCATGTGCAGGGTAAAAGCAACGCGTTAGAGACAGCCACCTTGCTGCTCCAAAGCACTTTCCACCTTGGCCTCTGATACCTGCCAGAGCGAGCCAGTGGCAGCCTATATGAGTCAAACTGAATTCCTGGAACGCAGGGACCACAGGTTCACCAGGCACTGTTGACCCATCATAAGAAAATCAAACACCACATTTGTGTGGCGAGCGTGAGTCTCGGCCCAAAAATTCCGATTAAAAAAAAAAAAATCCACTCATTGTGTCTAAATCAGCTTAAAGTGGACTCCGAATCCTCAGGATCTGCCAGTGTCAGCCCTGCCCTGCCCAAAGGGGGAGAAAATCCTGGAGTCTTTCCCAGCAGGGGTCGGCAGGAGGCCCTCTGCTGATGTCCCTGTGTCCACACCGGTTGCGGCTAGAATCCCCGGGCACAGCCTCATGGCTCTTCAGTTCCTGGACTGGGAAAGATGCAGCCCCAGGGCCTCCAGTCCTGCCTCCATCTATCTGGGCAGGGAGGGGGACAGGTGGTGGGTCCTGACTTCACCTCTCTCCGCCTCAGTGCTTCTCAAAGGCTCACCTGCCTCCTTCCACTCGGGGATTTCCAGGGTCATCTCTTCAGCAGCTCAAGATTGTGGAAAGCGAAATACAGAGAGGGAAGACCCTTGCGGACCACCCTGCTTTTGGGCCCCGGGCTGACCCTTTCCTGAGGTCCTGACTTCCTCCAGAGGAATCAGTGAAGGGAATGAATATCTTAATCAATAGAACAGACTGCAGGCTTTTGAGGGATCCAAACATAACAAGTAGATCAGTTAACGGGTATGTAGGCAGGCTATTTTAGTTGCAGGAAACAACAAGTGGTAACACAGAAAGCAGGGAACTGGAGAACAGAAGCAGCAGGAGTGGGTGGGAGTCTCACTTTAAATTGTGTATCATTTTTACTCTTTGAATTTTCTTAACCTGTGCATGTAAGGCTTTTTAAAAACATGAAGGCATTTCGTTGTATCTCAAAGAATAAGCTAACAGATTTAAGTCACAATTTCATTGTTGAAAGAAGGTTATTTGTTTTATAGAAACACTCAGTGAAGAAATTTGTTTCACCAAAACCATTTGAAGTTTCCCCTCCCAATTTTTCATTATGAAAATAAAGAAAATGAGATAATGCTGGTTTTTGAAACACTTATGGTACAGCCAAATTTAGATTTCATTGATTAAAATTTTGTACACGGAAAAGGTTTATAGAAACTAATTCATTGCATTAGGTCCAGTGTTCTTAAATAGATTTTAAGTGCTACTCTGGGGTTCTAGAAGCAGATTGCCTTATAGAATTTATTCAGTAATCCAGCAATATTCAGTTATTACACAATTGTTTCATCCCGTTTATTATCTTAACACAGAAGAAACTTACGCTATATTCAGACTGTGAACCACTGAAAAGGGCACATGCCCTTGGCGGACTTGAGACGTAACAGCCGAAAGTGCCTTCTGTGCTAGATGGCTACCCTCTGTAGAGCACAGGTCCTCTGCAGAGTCTCGTGAAACAGCTTGGGATCTAAGATTGATGCGCAACAAGTGAGCCACTTAGTTGCAACCTTCCCTGCCTTTCAAAAATCATCCTTTGGTTTTGAAAACAGTATCAGCAGTATACAGCTTTCCTCTGAGGAGTCCTTCCCAGATCTGGTTTCTTTCAAGATTTTAAGGTGTTTTATTGAGGCAGAGGACATTTACCCAAGCAAGGTGGTCAACGCCGAGGTCTTCCTAGCCGGTGTCCAGGGACTCCACCGCAATCTGACATAATGCATAGTGGTCAAAGAAGGATTTGCCAAATACCAGGATTTATTCATCTGGCTTCAGATTCTGAGAATTGCTGAGATTCAAGACAGGGGAGAAAGGAAAGGGAAAAAAATCACATATAATCTCCCTCTCATGGGCAAATACTTCTCACCAGCTCTGGACAATGATAGAGCAAAACCTAACTGCTTTGTAGTTAAGATTATTTAAGTCTCACAATTGCCGAAAGATGGAAACAACCTGCCAATCAAGCAATGAATGGGTTAAAAAAAAATGTGGTGTGTACATATGATGGAATACTATCCACTGTAAGAAGAAATGAAGTTAGGATGCATATGACAACGTGGATGAACCTGGAGGACATTATTGCGTGAAATAAGCAGACACAAAAGGACAACTATTGTATGGTCTCACCAATATGAACTGAATATGATGAGCAAACTCATGGACATAAACTCTGGAATGTGGGTTACTAGGAGATAGAATGTGGGTTGAGAGGAGGGAGCTGATGTTTAATGTTTGTAGAATGTTTAATAAGGGGGCTTGTAAATGTGTGGAAATGGATAGAGTTGATGGTAACACATTATAGTGAGTACACCTAACGCTGCCGACTTATAAATGTGATTGCTGCGGAAAGGGGTCGTCTAGGGACATAAATGTCAATTGAACGGAGCTAGAGGATAATCTAGGGACTGTATAATGTAGTGAACTTGGTGGTGGACGAAAACTGTGGTTAATAGTATAAATATAAGAATGTTCTTTTACAAAGTGTTAATATGGCGACACATGAGAAAATACAACAAATGTAACTTATAGACTATAGTTAACAGTAATATTGTCATATTTTGTAGCAAAGGCAAAGAAGATACTATATCAATGCTAATGGTCAGAAAAAGAAGAAAATGGGATTAGTTTTATGAGATGTGTCTATGATCAAGCATTTTTTTCATGGTGATACATGGCAAAATACAACTAATGTAACTTATGGTTTGTAGTTAACGTTTCTGCAGCAATGGCAAAGAAGACACTATATCAATTCTAAAGGTCAGCAATAGGGGAGTATAAGGAGGTATGGGATTTTTCCTTTTGAAGTAATGAAAACATTCTAAAATTGACTGAGGTAATGATGGCACAACTCTGTGAGGAACTGAGAGCCCCTGAGTATACATTTTGGATGGATTGTACAAGGCATGGGGCTGTATAACACAAAGACCCCTGTGGCGGATGGTGAACTCTGGTTAACAAAACAAATATGAGAGCGTTTTCACAGGAACTGTAACAAATGTACAATACTAATACATGGTGTTAATAATAGGGTGGCTTGTGGGGAAAATACAACAAATATAAGCTATGGACTATTGTTAGCAGTAATATTTTGATGATGTTCTTCCATCATTTGTAACAAATGTTCCACAACAATGCAAGGTGTTGGTGATGGTGTGATGCATGGGAATCCTGTATGGTATGCATGATTGTTTTGCAAACTCACAACTTCTCTAATTTAAAAAGAAAAAAAGGAAAAAAAAGTTAAGTCCTCAGTTACTGAAAATTTCATTATGTGAAATTTACATTAAAGAAACAAGTTGAATACAAAAATGTTTGAGCTGAGACCTTAGTTGTAAAAAGAAGGGAAATCCAGGGATAAACCCTGATGTCTGCAGTTTGAATTATTTCCTATGTCTTCCATGAAGTAGAGTTCAGAGGTCCAAAGGCAAAGGTTGAAAGATTTGGCCTATTCCAATTATAGAAGATCATATTTGTACATTTTAGAAATATTTCAACAAAGGTTGAACTAGAAAGGATTTTCTCTATAAGTCTGGGTTAACCAGAAAGTGTAATCAGCTTCGTTTCCTAGTTTGCCTCAAAATTCTGACTTCCATTTCCTCCTGTATGCAATCCCAGTTGCTTAGTGGTGGCTGCTGGCCTTCAAGGCTGGAGAAGGTTGAAGACTGTGGCTGGCTCAGAGGCGAGAAGGGCATGATCAATTATCAGCACTTGTGTCTGGGCATGAGATTGGGCGGGCAGCACATATTTATCATCCAACCCATAATCTTTATGTCAAGTCTCAAAGAGAACTGAGATCCTTGGAGTAATAAAAAAGGCATTGATAGACAGCAGTAGCATCCTCATGATCATTTTCTGCAAGCTTTTCTGTCCATTGCAATTGTTCATCCTGGAATCTGATCTGTTGTCCCTCATTCCATCTAAATATCCAGGAGAGTTTCATATCAGAATTCTAACCCATCTTCAGACTCTACTTTGGGGAACTGTGAGGGGGCTCAACAAATAGCATCCTTCTTCCCCATACAGCTCCCTAACAAATGGACAAGTCAGACAAGAGTAGCAGTTGGAGGTTAAAAGAATACCTTACTGATAAAGGCTAAGTTGGAAGGCATAGCTTAATGTGACATTAAATGGGCTTCCTAACTGAACCCCAGGATTGGGCAAACCTAGCACCTAGCCACAGCCAGCGATGGACTAGGGAAGGCCTGGGCACAGATGTCCAGGTAAGACTTGTGATATGGTGGGAGGGGGTGAGGGATGGGGAAGACAGTTCTCCCAAGCGGAACAAGGGAGGAAGCAAGCTGAGCATTCTTCCCAAATTTCCCAACCAGGTAATTCACTCCTCCTCCTTTGGGACAGGGTGAGCAAAGGTCTGGAGAAAGGAAAGATTGTGTCATTCTAACGGAGCACTGTGAACTTGGAAGATGACATCAGGAATGGGACGGAAGTATTTTCCCCCAACAATGCCAGTAATCCTATCTGCTTCGCTTTTGAAATATATTCCATCTCCCTAAACTTTTTTTCCATCTCCAGCACTGACACCTAGTTCAGGCACCCTCCTCTTTCACTTAGGACCTGGACAGTTGCAGTGGTCTCCTACCTGGGCTCCTGCTGTGACCTTTGTCCCCCTAAAGTCCATTCTCCATAGAACAGTCTGGAGAATCCACAACCCCTCACCTGTTTGAAAGCTCTACATAATCTAACTCATTGTCAACTCCTTTGACCTTTTCTCCCACCCCACTCTGCTTCACCACCCCTGGCCTTCTGGCTCCTCTTTCAGTGCTCCAGCTCATTCCTGCCTGTATCCTTTTCCATTGTTGGTCCATTCTGCCCTGAAAGTCCTGCCTCCAAATTCTTTGCTTGGTTGAGCACATCTGGACTTTGACATCTTGGCCTAGTGTTGTAGCCTGGCCACCAGTCTAAAGAAGCAGCTGTCTCCTTACTCTCTGTCACTTCCTCCTGGTTATTTCCCTTCACTCATTGCTACCCTCTTTAGCACGTAACCCTCACGAGAGCAGGTACTTTTCCTACTATGCTTTCAGCACTGGGAACGGAGCCTAGCAGGGATTTGGCTCTCCATAAGTATCAGTTGAGTGGGGAGGGAATAAACGACCCCAAATCATTTGACAGGCTATGGTCAAGGAATATGGTTGAAGTAGTGATTGTATCTGTTGAAAAGAAAAACTCTCCGGAGAATAATCCCTAACAGAAAGTGTCTCTGCTAGTCCATCTGGAACTTACTGCCATGGGCATGATACCTCAGGCTGATCATATATCTGATTCCTTGAAGACACAATGAGGACTTGGGAAAAACACTGTTTTTTTGTACCTCTGTGTGGATGCTTTGCTATGGAGGCTAGACGAAGCCTGGGCTCTGCAGGCAGACTGCCTGGGCTCATTTTTGGGCTCCGCTGCTTGCCAGCTGTGTGCTCTTGGGCAAGTCGCTTGAGCTCCTTCTGTCTCAGTTTCCTCACCCCTAAAATAGGAATAACAGTATGTGCTTCCAGAAATGATTATAAACATTAAATCAACTGAGTCGGTAAATCTACTTAAAATAGTGCCTGAAACCCAGCAAGCACTCAGTAAATGCTGCTCCATCAAAGTAGTAGTGTGATAGCATAGATGCTCCTTTGTCACGTTGAGTGCAAACCGGATCTTCCATTAACATTTTCACCCGTTTATTTTCCAGTTATCTGACTTTCTACTAGGTGTTTTAGCCCTTTGAGGGCAGAGTCAGGATCCATCAATTCACTCCCTGCTTCTTTGTTCATATCCTTCATTGGTGTAATTTCAAAAGGCAGGTGCATGGAGTGCCACTTTTTTTCTCTCTTTTTCTTCACTGGTCGCCTTTCTCCCCCAATCACTCCTTCCTTTCTGGGTCAATATTTGGAAATGTTGAATGGAGGGTAAGTGTGCCTTCCTCACTGTAGATTTCCTGCTCCATGTGGCTTGACAGGGCAGTCTGGCGCGAGGAGGACGATACGGGGGAGCTCCCACTCACCACCTTCTCTTCTCCCACAAGTCACTGTACCTTGCCCTTCCATGGACCCAAAGTGTGCTTGTGGCATGCCTAGGATTGACTAGGACCTAAATCTAGTTTTGTGAAGTGCACGTGAGGGCTGACTCAGACAAACCTGAGTTCAAATCCCAGCGCTGCAGCATTCTGTCTCACTGAGGGATCTCTGACCACTGGGAGCCTTGCTTGCATCATTTCCAAAATTGAGATAATACCTGTCTCACAGAGTTGCTTTCAGATGGTGATAGGTAATAATATCTGTGAAGGTGCTTTTAACTGCAAATGCAAACAGCAGGTAATAGCTACCATTACAATACTTCCTCTGTGGTCATCACACTGCCTCTCTCCAGAAAGAAAGTCCAGCTCTCCTTCACTGGATGCAATTATAGAGCCGGGACGAATTAAGCTTTATACTTTCCAGATTTATAGAAACAGAAATCTGCTGTAACAACTCAAACTCAACATCATGTTCTCTGCTGCTGCTTTTGAGAGTGGATTTAATATTAATTCAAATGGAAAACCTGGTGCCAAACAAAAGGTAGTAGTCAAAACTGAAAGAAACATATCAAAAGGACCCAAAAGACAACTGGAATGGGTTCCCACTGGCAAGATATGAGACAACATGAGCATCAAAATGACTAATGACGGTAATGGATTATAACACTGTGAATAAAAAATCAATCCAAAAAATCAAACCATACTAAACAATACAATAAACTAAAACATAAAAAGGATGGTGGGAGAAGAGAAAGCTTTTCCTTACAGAAGAATAATAGAAAATCACCAATTTTGAAACCACCATATAGGTTCCATCAAGAATCATAAATGGAGGCCAAATCATTGGACATCATCAAAAGGTACCTCTGCACGAGTTGCTTATTAATTCTAAAGAGAAAAGGGTACCATTCAGTAGAAAAATCTAGCAGGTACCCCTTTAACCAAGTGACCAAACTTACCTCTCCCATGGTTGGACAAACCAGCATCCTGGGCCACCTGATAGGAAGGATGTTGAGTAACACGAGATGACCTATGCAGTGCTCCTGCCCAAAAATATTTACCCTAAATCAAATCATGAGGCAACCATCAAGCAAATCTAAACTGAGAAACAGTCTGCAAAACAACTGGCTTGAGCACTTCAAAAATTACATCACACAAGACAAACAAAACAAAACAATTAGCCTAGGAAACGCTCTTGATTAAAGAGACATGACAATTAAGGGCAATGAGTGAACATTGATTGGATCGTGGATCCTAAAGCAAAATAAAACAAATGAGGGATAAGGTACTTATAGGGACGACTGGGGAAATTTTAATATCTTACCATATCAGTGTTAACTCTCCTGGGTGGTAGTTGTATTTTTGTTATTTAGAAAAATGCCCTTACTTTTAGAAATGCATGCAGAATATTCAGAGATAAACTGTCATACTCTTCAATGGTTTGACAGAAAAATTGTGTGTATTTATATATATGTATATGTTTACATATATACATGTTCTCTCTTGAAATGAATATATTTATTCCCTTACTCTTCTCACAAATTTTCTATAGATTTGAAAATTTTCAAAATAAAAAGAAGGCAAAAATTATTTCAGCAAAATGCTAATTACTTTTTTCTTTTAATTAAGCTCAAATTTCCTAAAACAAAAAAAAAAAAGCAGCAATGTACATTTGAAGAGGTCAGGCCTTAAAATTACTGAGGTTTTCTTTCCTTTCCTTTTTTTTTTTTTTTTTTTTTGGAGGCACTGGAGATTGAACCCGGGACCCTCACACATGGGAAGCAGGAGTCAACCAGAGCTACTTTCCCTCCCTCCTTTCATTTTTTAATTCAACTATTTTTTTCTACTACATTTTAAATTTTAACTATGCTTTTTAAAGTCATCATTTTATCATGGATATTTTTCAAGATTAATAGATATATAGTTAATTTATTTAAAAAATAACCATTAACCTGTTATTGGATATTCTGTTCATTGCTAGTTATTTTGCCATACAAATATTGCTGCAAAAAGCATCTTAGTTCATATATCCTTATATCCCGGTGTCTTTATTTTTGTTAGATTTCCAAGAGTGATATGGCTTTGATCATTTCAGTGTTAGTAGATATTGCCAGAAGATTGGAAAAAGAGGTTAGTAATTCACGCTCTTTTGAAAACACGTGACTCTTCTTCCTCCAAACCTTGGTTAGAGCAGGTGTTTCAAGTTGGATTTTTTTTCCTTCAATCTTGAGATTTTTTCCCCCTGTGTCTTAGCATATATCTTCAAGTGATTTGTTTAAGAAGAATACTGGAGAGGAATTCTTTTTAAAACAACCTCCATATCAGAGAAAGTCTTTTTGTTGCTTTCATTAGTGAATGTCAGTATGGCTTTTCCGTTAGGCTGTGTGTGTGTGTGTTTAGGTTTTTCAGTGAGTGTTTTGCAAACTGCAGGTCATAACCCACTAAATTTAATGGACTGTGAATGCATTTTTAAAAACAGAGTAGTATAACAATAGAAAATAGTAGAGTGCATTGAATGTAGTAAGGGTAATGATTGCACAGTGAATGTCTGAAGAGCTGAGCAAGAGGGAGTTCCACATTTTCTCCCTATACCTTTTAACTTGCTTTAAAAAAAAACAGAAAAAAAAAGCAGCAATGTAAATGGGTCACAAAATAAATGTATTTCTAATGATGAGTTGAGGAAAAAATAAAATAAAAAAGAAGACATTTATAGCTCTAGATGTGAGACGTCTGAGACCATTTTAAGTTAGGCTCTATTATTTTTCTCATTTGTCTGTAGATCCTTATTTTATCACACCCCCTTCCCAAATTTAAACTTGTTTTTAAAATTATAAAAGAAATATATGCACATGGCATTAAAAAAAAAAAAAAACAGACCAAAGTTTATGGAAAGAAAAGTAAAATCTCTCTCCCACCCCAGACTTTGTTTCCCTTTCCAAAAGGGTGTGCATGCCTGTGCACTCTGTTGCACAGGTTGTGCCCTTTTCCCTTGGAGAATTCCATCATACTGTGGCTTTAATGCTTTAATAGGGACTCAGAACATACTCTCAGCTTCCAGCCGAGTCCTTTATACCAGAAATGTTTTCTCCTCCCATTTCTTTGATTCCCACTTTTGCAACATCAAGTCTTTTCTTTTAAAATTTATTTTAAGCAAACACTCCCCTTTCTCCTCTGCACCTAACCTTCCCCTCCCCCCTACCTCTAACCTGCTGTCTCTCTCTGCAAACTTCTAGTCATCTCTTGTAAGTGATAGTATATACCATTTTGTCCTCGTGTTCCTTGCTTATTTCACTGAGCATGTTTTCAAGCATCTTCCATGTTGCAGCATGTCTCATGATTTCATTTTTCCTTATGGCCAAATAATATTCGATTTTGTGTTTGTACCACATTTTGATTACCCATTTATTTGTGGATGGACATTCGCACTGTTCCCAGCTCTGGGTTGTAGTGAATAATGCTGCTGTAAGCATTGGTGTACAAGTATCTTGTTTTCACTCTCCTTGGGTATATCCCTGGAAGCGGGATTGCCAAGTCCTTCGGAAGTTCTATACTTAGCTTTCTGAAGAACTGGCATATTGCTTTCCACAGCGGCTGCACCGTTTTACATGTCTACCAACCATGCATTAGAGTTCCAGTTTCTCCACATCCTCGCCAACATGTGTTATTTTCCATTTTTTAAATATTAGTCATCCTTGTGGCTATTACTTTAATATACTTTTATTTACTTTATCATACAAGGGTCGTCCCTGTGTCAGATTCAAATCCATTGGGACCTGCTTGCCAGCCAGGCCTCTTTGCTATCTTTTCTGCTATAACTTTCACGAGTAAAGTCACCCTAGCCCAAATTCTTAAAGAAAAAAAAAAAAAAAAAGTTGGAAGGAAGGAGGAGAAGGAGGGAGGGAGGGAGGGAGGGATGGAGGGACGGAGGAGGGAGGAAGGTGGGTCTCAGCTAAATTAAAGCCAGCTAACATAGGTGTTTATTAACTCCTTCCGCGTCCACGGTCAGTGCTTCTGTTGCATGGGTAGCAAATCCTCTTCTGCTGTCAGAGACTCTCCCATCTCCTTGAGATGCTCATCCATTTGCCTTGTCAGGCCTGGGCTTTAATTACAGCAAGATGACCCACAGTGAGGGTGTAAAATCTGCATCTTTTCCCTTTGAATGCAAATCTAATTGTATTGATGAGCGGAGGCCATCTGTTCAGCTGCATTGCTTTATACCCTCGGAGAGCCAAGATTTCAGGAGTGAAAGTCAGCGAATTGACTGCCGAAAACTATGTCAGCCATCGAGTCCTAATAACTGATCCATTGCACTAGGCAATGAAAGAAAGCTCTGAAAACGTCATGTAGGTCCTGGTTTGTAGAAATCCTTCAGTCCAGGTATGTAGAATCTTTTCGGTAACTTGTGCTATACCAGTTAAAAACTTGGACAATTTTAAGAAAATATATTTTCAGGCTGTAAGTAACTTTTAAAAGTAACTACTTTTTAATTTAGTAATTACTATGAACCAGACATATAGTGTTGCGGCAGTCGCGATGAAAAACAAACTGGCACTCGAGGGAGTAGAGGAACCAGGCTTTCTTAGGCGCGCTGGCCCAGAGGAAGGTTCAGTTTCCAAATTCTGGGTCCCCAGCCCGTTTTCTGGAGTTTTTATTGGGGTCTGCAGGCTCCTGTTCATTGGCTAGCTAGTTGGCGGGTAGAATTTTCCATTACTTTAGGCAACTAAGCAAGCGTGGTTACGGATGCAGAACTACAGGTAACAAAATCAAGTGGGCAGGGTTACAGAGCCAGAGGCACAGGTTCCAGGTCTAAGGTGGGAGATTCTTGTCGGCAACGGGGGAGGGGGAGGGCTCAGTGACTTTTCCTTATCAGTAGCAAAGTACTTTATATAGATTATCTCCTGTAATCTTCCTCATAACCTTTTCTTTGTTTTTTTTGTTCTTTTTTTTCCCCCCAGAAGTGGAAACATTTATAGAGGTTAGCAGTTTGTCCAAGGTCATGATACTGAGCAAAACCAGGGTTCTCTTCTGCCCAATGCACTTCAAAGACCAATTCCTGAGGCACCAGGGTTTTGAAGAGAGAGTGTTTATTGACAGCACATCCCAAGGTCAGAGGCCCAATGGCCTAAAATCTGCCTCCCCTATTTTGAGGAGTTTAGGGTTTTTTATGGATTCAAACAGGGGAGGGTTGAGTGGTTACCATGACAATAGCAAGTAGACAGGAGGGTGAGACTAGTTTGGTATAACCATAAAGGAAGGTAAGATCAGTCTGGCGAATTTCAGTCATTTCGGGTATTAACTTTTGGCTATTCTATAATATACTGGGAAAGTAAGAAAAAAACAACTATATAATGAGTCAGTCATCATAAGCATTTGTTAACTCTTAACTCCCGGTTACAGCCAGACAGCTTGAAACTGGCAGAGCTGGGTTTTGTCTGCCTTAAACACTTCTGCACAACAATACTAAAATCAAGTGTGAGAATGTAATATTTTTTCAAGATTCTTGTATTTACCAAAAGAAAAACATAAGCCAGAAAACAAAACTTTTGAAGGTAACATTGATTTTATTTCTTCATTTTTTAATGGTTTATTAGAGAGGAACTGCAGATATTTCTTTGAGAAGGTGAACTATTGTTCCTGATTTAAGAATTTTTTTTGGTTGTTTTGTTTTGTTTCTGTTTTAATGTAGGCTGGCCAGCACCTTTAACCTCTACATTATATCTTTTTTTTTTTTTTTTTTTTTAAGTTTTGGTAATTGATGTTGTAACCGAGGATTAAGAATTAACAAATAGTCGTGATTATAAAATCTTTATCTGGGTGTCTTTATATTATAAATAGCACAAGGTTACTATCTGAAGTGACTGAAGCCGGCGAGAGGAATCTCACCCGGTTACTGTTACTCTAGTCTTACCCTCAGCCTTGTGAATGCTTCCTGCTGGGATGCTGGTCCTTCCACCCTCCTCTGTTTAACAGCCATGGGGAAAGCTTTGGAACTGACCTTGGTTCTGTAAACCCCATCCCAAGTCCTTGTGACTGACCCTGGTTTGCTCCCTTATCCTCCCCCAAACATGTTCAACCCTTAATGTTTATTAACGAAGGAACCAGTGTCCGGCTCCACCCCAACGATTCATTAGCACCCCAATGTTATAAAATACTAGAATTTCTGCAGAGGCCTGCTGTGCTCATTGCTTGTGCAACCCAATAAACCCCTTCTCTCTTTGAAACCCCAGTGTCTAGGGAATTGGCTTTGAAGCACTTGGAGGGAGAGGGAAGAATAGGTGTAACACGGGGCATTTTTGAGACATTGGAATCATTCTGCATGATTTTGCAATGATGGATACAGGCCTTTATACATTTTGTCAAAACCTATAAAATTGTGTGGTACAAAGTGTAAACCATCATGTAAACTGTAGTCCATGGTTAGTACAATGCTTCAGTCTGTGCTCATCAATTGTAACAAATGTACCGCACTAATGAAGGATGTTGCTAATGGGGGAAAGCGTGGGAGGGGCATGAGGTGGGGTATATGGGAATCCCCTATATTTCTGATGTAACATTTATGTAATCTAAAGCTCCTTTAAAAAAGAAAAAGATAAAAAAGTTGCACCAGGAGAAAAGAACCCACTTTTGCTTGGTGTTCATGGTGGTATTGGTGGCACAATATTGTGACTATAATTACCAGCACTGAATTATATATTTGAATGTGGTTAAAAGGGGAAACGTTAGGTTGTATGTATGGTACTAGAATGAAAATTAAAAAAAAAAAAAAAATCCAGGGAGTGGCACAACACAGTGAGCCCTAAGTTAAACCATGGAATTGGGGGAAGAGCTGTGGACTAGAGTGGACTTACTGGCATGCTGTTGTAGACATATGTGATTCAGGCAATGGAAGAAATTACAACAGTGAGGTGGAGCCGGTGGCCACTGGACGCTTTTGGAGCAGGGAAGGGAAAAGCAGTTGTAATACAGGGGCATTTTCAGGACTTGGGAATTATCCTGAGTGACAGTACAATGACAGATATAGGCCATTTACATCAGCATATACCATGCAGAACTGTGTGGGAGAGAGTGTGGTCTACAAGGTGAACTGTGGTCCATGCTCAGTGGCAAAGCCCCAGGATGTGTATATCCATTGCAGGTGATGAGCCACACTAATGAAAGATGTTTATGTGGGAGGTTGTGGGAGGTGTGGGAGGTGGGGAACATGGGAGTCCCTGTAATTTTTGTGTAACATTTATGTAATCTAAGTATCTTTTAATATATATATATAAAAATAACACTTATGTAAGCAAATGCACATATATGCATATATATTTATATATCATTTTACAAATATTGGTTTGTATTGTGAAAAATTTGATTTTTACCCACAATAAATAAAAACAAAAACAAAAACAAAAAAAACCCATGGACTATTGTTAATAGCACAGTTATAAAAATGTGCTTTCATCAATTGTAACGAATGAACCACACCAACGCAAGGTGGTAGTAATAGGGCGGTATATGGAATCCTCTATGTTATGCATGATTGTTCTGCAAACTCACAACTTCTCTAATAAAAAAGAGTCGAAAGAGAAGTTGTGATGATCACGTTAAGTTTGGAGAAGAAATAGCATACTTAATAAGAACAGTTAGAATTCTACCTAAAAATCTATTAGCAATGTAAAGCTTTTCCTTGCATTCATGCCACCGTAGCTTCCTGGATATAGATCATTTGTAGTTTATCTTAAAGTATCCTGAAAACAGGCATAAAAAGATCTTGTGTATTGTCACAGCTTATTCAGCCCTTCCCTTCCTAGGAGGTGTCAGAAATAGTGCAGCACCTCTGGGCAGAGGTGAGGGAGGATAATAAGCAGGCATTCCAGTGACCTGCCCACAGGTGCCAGTGACCTGCCCACAGGTGACTCTGATAATCGCCTCCTCCTTTCTTTCCTTGCAAAGGCAGTCATGGCAAGTAGATGAGTCTGTGCATATGCTAATTAGATTGGGCCCCTGGAGAGTTGCCGGCTGCCTGTTGTTAAAGGGAAAAAAAGGGTAGGTTGCAAAATTAAGTCCTTTCAAAGCTGACTTCAAAGGCCTTGCTCTAGCTGGGCAGAGGAGGCCTCCAGGTAAGGCCAGGAGGGGGCTGCTCGTTCGGAAGTGTGGACGCAAACCTAGGTGTGCTTAGTCCCCAGACCTGGGGAGGGGGCTCTATTTTTAATGTAAATTCATAATTTATTTTGAATAAAATCAACAAATAGCACTAATAAGCCTGCTTTTCCCTGGCTGCCAGGGAATTGCACTGTCCTCCTCGTCGTCTTTCCAGTAGTTTCTTCTGGCTGTCAGCTGCCCCCACTTTCTCTGCCAATCCTAAATGTTTGGATTTACACATTTGGTTTTGGCCCAGTTCTCTTCTAGAACTTGGTAATCCTTTCCACTCTCAGGCTTGAATTATCAAGGGAAACTATCTGATAGGAATGTGTGTGGAGTAGAAGAAAAAAATAAATGATGCTTTATCCCACGAATTGGAACTGATTAACCTTTTTGTGTGCCATTGTGAGGCAGGCTGGCCCGGGGAGCTGAGGGAAACAGAGTGCCATGGGAGAGCACTGGGACAGTGGGGACAAAGCAGGCGGTTCCGTGTGGGAACAGAGAGAGAACCACAGCTTCCGCAGCTTCGCAAAGTCAAGCCACAACCCACCGCCCAAGGCTGGGTGCCTGAAGGCAGCAGATGCCGAGCAGCCGGTGCCTGCCCCCTCCCCTGGCCGCACTCAGGCTGAGACACATGGAACCAGTGCGAATGCTGTGCTTCTGACCCTCCTTTTGCCTCTGACAAGGACCAGTGGGATGTTGCACCTTCATTTCCACGGGACGGGGGTGAGCCAGCCCGGAGCGCCCCTCCATTGAGCACCCCCACACTCAATCTTGAGTCCTTTCCCTTCACATCAAACCCTTTACTTGCTTGCTTACCTGTGGCCCGTCCTTAAATTCTCCCTCGCCATGTGGCTAAGACCTGGAAACCACACCCAGCAACCACTGTAGTACAAGAAAAGCCCAGTATGGCTTCGATATTAAGGCCCTGACCTGTACCTTAGAATGTTAGAAAAACTCACTGTGACTCTCGCTCACAAGCACGCAGAGCTACAGATTTAACATTAACCAGATTTAGCCCCACCAAAAATATATAGCTATGCATTCCCTTGCTCTTTGTCTGTATCTTCACATCTGTCCTTATCTCTACTTTCACATCCGTACCACCCCCCATCCTTACCACACCAAGATTACCGGACCCCGGGTACAAAGCAAAAACTAATTTTTCCAACCCTTAGAAATGTCACCCTAATGATTAACTCTCTTTTGTTTCAAATGGTAAAAAACCCTTCATGGGGAGGCTGATTTGAGATTGTACATCTCTGGTCTCCCTCTTTTCCTTCCTAGCCTAGTTCTGTGTCTGTCTATTCCCCCGCATCGAGGGAAGCAGCTGAGGTCCACCCTGCCCCTCCCCACCACGGACCCCCTTGGCAATCTAATGAAGCCCAGGGACCCTTTCTCTGACTGATGCTTTTAATGACAAGGTTAAAATACATAGAATTATAAAGGAAACCAATAGTATTGAAATAAGTTATCAAAATATATTAAAAAAAAAACCCAAATTTGTGATATAATCATGTATATCCTGTGCTACTTATTTATGAAATAACAAGATCTAGCGGCACACCTAAAAACTGCCGTAATTTCAAAGTAGTGATGAATACTTGAAGATACTGCCAATGACTGTAACATGGTGTGAAAACACCTGTGATTCTAAATGGTAGCAAAATCATAGATTCTGCTAATATTCCTGTAATGTGTTGCCTATGTTCTTAACAGAAGGGAGTGGTAAATTTCAGTTAGGGCTTCGGGAAAATGAAGATGCCAGGTCTAAGTTCATAGATCCCTCTGAAGTCTACCCCTGGGTCTAGGGTTGAAAGAACACCTGGCCTAAAGAGTTCCAAAAGAGATTGAGAATCCTTCCTCAGATCTCACAGAAGCCACGGGGAATGGTAGGAAGGAAGAGGTAGTGTGAGGCTTTACAATTACATGATTATCCCCCACCCTTCATTTCTAATTTTTGGTTTATCTGGGTTTTTTGAATTTCCTTTTGTCTTTCTCAGCATGCCTTTTCTATTGAGGTGAAATTAAAACTAGTTAGCTTTCCTATTTGTTAGCAGTTGTTATGTTTTGGTTTGGTTTTGTTGGATGGATTCCTTTTTGCTTGATTGTTTTTAAATATGTCCATTGGTTATATGGGAGGCTGAAACCACTGATGATCTGCTATCGTCTAACTTCAATTAGCATCCATCATGGGACTTTAAATGTGGAGAGTATTAAAATATGCACCTTCCATCTCTGTCATGTTGCCTTCAAAGGGTTTGATAGGTAGATAAAATATCCCCTCTCTTCACCTTTTTCACCCTCACTTCCCGTGGCTTCTTGAACACTGCCTTCTCCTGGGCCTCTCTTGCTTTCCTGCCTCGCTATTGGTCCCTTCTGAATCTTCTCTCTTTCACACTTTCTCTAATCACAGAACTACAGGTATTTCCACACATTATGATTTGGGCCCATCTTGTCTTGATTTTTTTTTTCCCTTGATAATCTCTCTCAGTACCTAATTTACTTGCTTTCCTGTGTTCCTTGTCAGTTTTAATGGACTCAAAACCTTCCCAGTTGTTCAGATTTTAATGGTACTCAGCAGA
Organism: Tolypeutes matacus; assembly: GCA_026826555.1. Taxonomy (NCBI): domain Eukaryota; kingdom Metazoa; phylum Chordata; class Mammalia; order Cingulata; family Chlamyphoridae; genus Tolypeutes; species Tolypeutes matacus. The sequence goes on along the minus strand of JAKSZT010026446.1, from coordinate 11,671,219 downwards.
TATCCCTTGGATACTTACTCGGAGCCGCAGTATATTAGGTGCTGGGAACACAATACTGAGCCAGCGAGGGCCCTGCCTTCATACACCTCCAATCTATCAAGGAAGGTCAGCCTTGAGCCAGTAATTTCAAGAGTGATTAGCAAGATGAAAGGGGAGGTACAGGCTGTTGTGGGAGTTGATAAGAAGGGATTTAACCTAGTTTGGGGATATAGGAAAGCCTATCAGAAGAAGCAACCTTTAAACTTGAAGGTTAATTAGGGGACAGCTTAATGACCAATGTAGAGATTAGAGTTGGAAAATACGTATGAAATACCAAAATTTAGAAGTAGTGAGGAAGGAGAAAAAGAAGTTTAACTATCTTCAAAGACTCATTTCGAGTACCCCCTCCTCCAATTCCAGATGTCTCCAACCAGAATTTATGACTCCTTCCTACCCATGTTCCAGTGGTACTTTAGATGATGCATTCTCCATCTAATTAGAACTTCTTACATCTGTTTCACCATTTCTCAGAGTCTACCCCCTATTTGAATCATTATGTTTGAGACTAGGAAGATTTGTGATATTCATTTCTGTGTTGCATGTAATGATTTGCTTGTTGTTGTGCTTTATAAGGCCTCATTGAAAATTAAATAAGATTGCAGGTGGGGGCCGGAGTGTCACGTACCTGGACCCCATTCTGGTTATGATAGTCTAGGATCATCAAATAAGCAAGAACATTTTACAAGCACTATTTTTGTTTTTGTTTCTAAACCTGGCTAATTGATCAAATCTCATTAAGAGCAAAAGTGAACAGTTTTATCAAAAAGTGCTGGGTTCCATGTTGAAAAATAAACTTCATTCAGTCATTTTTTATGAGGAAGTATTTATTGGCCCCTAATTTTGAACTGGGGATGCAACTATGGATAAAACAGATTCCTGTGCTAGAAGCACTGTAGACATTATCCAAAAAGTTAGGGATTTCTCCATCAGGAATTTGAGGAGAATGTACATTTATTAAATTGGGAAAAACTTGTTCATTCCTTAGGTAAAAAGTCATGTGTCACCTGGATAACTCAGAGGTGAAAACGACCCAGCCTTAGCTGTAACACCAAGGAGAGCTAGGCAAAGTGAAAACAAATTTAATAGCATACTGCTCATTTTATTTTATTTGTTGTTTGATTATTACTATTATTTTACGATTCCTCCCCTCAGACTGTAAGCAAGCCCCGCAATAGGTGGGTTTTTATCATTTCTTTTCGGCCTCACTGTACCCCTTCAGCTGAGAAGCACCTCTAGAGAGGTAAAGCAATAATAGTGGCATTAATTGAATTCTAATATATGCCCAACATTTTACTTGAAACTGGAGATGTGCAAAACTTAATGTTTGGTCTCCAGAAGCTCACAGAAGTGTAGTACCTTCTATAACTATTGCACTGGCAGAAGAGGAAAAAAATGACATATTACTAGAAGAAAATTGCTTTGTCGGAAGCTGTGAATTTTTATTTCAAGGCTGATTTGAAATCAGACATTAAGGATACGTACCATGCTTTCCTCGATATGAGTGCTAACTGTGGAGAAACAGAAAATCTCAGAACACAGTAGCTGATCATAAGGGAAATGTAAGGGGTCTTTGGTGAGAAAATTATGTAAATTATGAAGAAAGTACACATTCAGAGAGCGTGAAGAATATTTTTCAGATGTCTCTGTATGCATGTATAAAGGTTGGTGGCTTCAAATTTGACTAGATTTTGTTTGTTTGTTTTTCAAAATCTTTTCTAAGAATTGCCCTGGTGGAAAATATTCCTGAAGGCCTTAACTATTCAGAAAATGCACCATTTCACTTACCACTTTTCCAAGGCTGGATGAATTTACTCAACATGGCCAAAAAGTCTGTTGACATAGTGTCTTCCCATTGGGAGCTCAACCACACTCATCCATCAGCGTGTCAGGTAAGCTGCATCCTACGTGTGTGATGATTCTTCTTATGAGCATTTGACACTCCTTGGTATTCTGGTCTCCCCCTCACCCCACAGTACATGTCCGTCATTGTTTTACATGCGTGTGTGCCTTTGTTATACCATTTGCCACTCAGCCACTGCTAGAATGCCGGGCGTCTAGGACAAAATCGTGTCTCATCTTTGCACACAATAGCATTGCTGTGTTGCACAACTTCAGGGGGCGCCATCTCAGTCTCTGTCAGTGGCTTTGCACAACCTGCACGGTTACTGCTCTAATTCTGTGACTATTTGCCGAGGCATTTATCTGATTAATTGGTGTTATAATTTGCCTTTAGGCCCTAAACCCAACTCTTTAAATGATGGGGTCACACTACCCAGTATACTTATGTGTTTTCAGCTCTGTCCTATTTGGGTGAATATGAAAGAGAATTGTGCTTATTACAAAACACCTTTGAAAACTGACTAAATGATCTAAATGGTTTCTGAATGAAGTGTTCTGAATAAAAGAAAATGATCCTGGTGAAATACACGTGGTTTTGTTTTGTTTTGTTTTAAGATTTATTTATTTATCCCCCCTTGCTGCTTGTGCGCGCTGTGTCCATTTTGCTCTGTGTTTTTCTGTGTCTGCTTGTCTCCCTTTGTTGCGTCATCCTGCTGCGTCGGCTCACCCCACCGTGCGGGCCGGCTCGCCTTCACCAGGAGGTCCCAGGAACCGAACCCGGGGCCTCCCATATGGTAAACGGGAGCCCTACTGATTGAGCCACAGCCGCTTCCCAACGTGTTTTCTTTATATTGTTACTACCACAGTAGCTTGCATTGAGCTCTCCAAGCATATGACTATAGGCCTGTACTTAAGTGTCCTATATGGGTCAGGTATAAAACCAATTTTGTCTCTTTATGTAGAAAATGTGTTGACATTAAGCCTATAACCATTCCCTCATTGACACTTTGAAATCTATTCTTCATTTATACTATCTTAAAATCAAAAGATATCCTGAAGATGGGTAGAAACAAACAAACAAAAAACCCAAAGGCTATACTAAAGAAAAATTGAATAGATTTATTGTTTTCTGTACTTCTCCCTCTCTGTCGTTGAAGCTGGGGTTTCAGATATAATATATCATCCCAAAATTCAGTAGTTTACAAAATAACATTCGTTTCTCTATTCATGATTCTGGCTGGGTTTTGGCAGAGATGACTGGTCTCCATTCCACACAGACTTGCTGGATGACTTGATGAGGGGTAGATAATCCAGGATGGCTTCCTCACCTACCTGCCATGTCAGCTGCAGCTGGAACCTGCGGGGTCTGGCTGGACCTCTCTCTTTGCATGTCCTCTGAGTCAACTGGTTTGAGCTCTTTACATGGTGGGTGGATCCTAAGAAGACAAAGCAGAAGCCATGAGGACTTTTAAAAATTGGACTCTGGAATCCCAGAGTACTTCTTCCACCCTATTCTATTAGTCAAAGCAAGACACAAGGACAAGATGGAGGATTTCCATCCACGTACAGGAATGAGAAGAATGGTTGGCAATTCCTTGGAAAGGATATACCCCCTGGCCATACCAATCCATATCTTTTCTACATGCAAACTACACTCATCTTAGCCCCCAAAACTTCCATCTTGTTACAGCAAAGAGTAAAAGTCTCTGATTTCTTCATCTCTATCAAGTCTGGATTTGGATGAATATAATCATGTGGGACTTCACTTGATTTGGAAATCTGTGAACTAATAAGACAAGTTAAATGCTCTTACCCACCCCAAAACACATCCCCCATACATTGATGAGACAGGGATAGAATAACTGCCATAGTCAGTTCTGTTCAAAAAAGGGGGGAAGTGGAGAGCACAAATGAGTCACTAGTCCATAGAAATTCTGAAATCCAGCCAGGCAATGCCATCAGTTTCCCTAACTCTGGGAACAGAGAGTGTTGCTAGGTAGGATCTAGTTTCTGCTCTGTAGGCATGATTTCCCAATTCATTTTTTTCTCAAAGCTTTTGGTTCTTGATCCTCTGTGTTTTTCTTACTTTTCCATAAGAAATGGCCTGTATTTGCTTCTGAGTTTCTTTCTTTTTTTTTTTTAACTTTATTTTAAAAGAAGTTTTATATTACTGAAAAGTTACATGGAATATATAGGGGATTCCCATATATACCACCCCCTCCCCCTTTCACATTTCCCCCTATTAATAACATCTTTCATTAGTGCAGTATATTTGTTGCAATTGATGAACAAATATTGAAGCATTATTACTAACCATGGCCTAGAGTTTACATTACAATTTACACTTTGCACCATACAATTTTATAGGTTTTGACAAAATGTATAATGGCTTGTGTCCATCATTGCTATATCATGCAGAACAATTCCAATGTCCCTAAAATGCCCCCATGTAGCACCTATTCTTCCCTCCCACTCCCCTCAGAACTTCTAATGACTGCTCTCTTTATCTGAAGGATTTTGGGATGGTGATGCCCACTCTGCTTCTGATTGAGAAGGGGCTTAGATCCTATGGGGCCAATGGATGGACCAGTCTTGCTTGCAGTTGTAGATGCTTTCTGTTTTTTGGGACGGGTGTTGTCCATCATCATCTTTTTGTTAGTTGTCCTGGGCAAATCCAATGAACTGGAGAGTAGGTATTGGCTGCAACTCTGCTGAGATGTAGGGCTTACCCAGCATATGGACAGACCAAAGATTTAAATAACTGGGATGTATATTTAAGGGGTATAAGGCTATTTGTAGGTTCAAATGAAAGGGACAGAGGAACTTCTGACTTTCTTAGCCTGCTTCCTGCCAGTAGGAAAGATGCCCAGAGATCATTTTAAATCATCTCTGTCCCTTTTTAGTCCAAAAGAGTATAACTATTCTAAAACTAGATATTCTATGTATCAAATTATAATCCGCTCTATTAGTAAAAGGCCACACCTACAAATGTCCTTCTCTACTTTTGACCATGACTCAAGCTGTTAAAGGACATTATCCTTAAAATTCCTGAGAGAGCTTTTATCTAGCTGGGAGTGTCTATGAGGCACCATCTCAAATCTTTCAGAGGTCTTCACAAGGGGTCTTAGAGCCACACTCTTGATTTGGTATTGATCCTGAGGCCATTCCTTACGTTGAGACTGTTTTGCTGAGTGGGGAGACTGTCCTAGACTCTCCATATTTTCTCTAAATTCTTCATGAAAATGAAACAGTTCCTTCTCTAGTTCACCTGTTTTTTGTAATACCTTTGATATGCTGCCTGAAAAATCTTCCAACCAGATCCATAAGTTCATGAGTTATATTTGCTATCTTCCATGTTACTGCAGGCAATTGTGTTACCAAACATTCTGCCATTTCATAATGTGGATCACCCTTTCTCAAGGCTCCAAAAGTAAATTCTTCACTGCTCTTCCAGCCATCACCAGCGGGAGGCCTTTCCAGCTTCCACCCCCACCCGTCCCAAAGCCAATGCCAAATGCGTTAGGGTTTTGCTGCAGCAGGGCCCCACTTGCAGGTACCAGTTCCTTTTTCAGTTATCTGTTACCTTTCGTCCTATTATTTGTTATGATTCTGTGGGTTGTCTGCACAGGTCTTTTGCTCCACATAGTGCCAGTTGGTATCCCTCAAGCAGCTGCATATCCTGTAAGATCGACTGGGCCGGGCTGGCTGAGGGTTGGCCTAGGTTCTCTCTCCCCAAGTGGTTTCTCCTCATTCAACAAACCAATGCAAACTTTTTATGTGGCAGCTGGATCCCAAGAGGGTGAAAGAGAAAACTGTAAGACCTCTTAATGACTAGACTCCCAGATCATTACTTCTGACACAGTCGTTGTTGAAAGCAAGTCCCAAGGCCAGCTCACATTCAAGGGGATGGGCATTAGCCTCCGGGAGAAGCAGGCATGTGTAGGGAGGGGCGGAACTGTTGGCAGCCGCCTCTGGAACAGTCTACTATAGCAGGCATAACCTGATGGTGTGAGCAAGAGATAGTTCAAGTTGTCTTTCCTTAGTCCTAAGCAATGCCAACCCTTGGCCACTGAACTGAACAGGAGTTGCAGGTTTTAGGTTGACTTGGTGAGACATGCAAGCGTCCATCGTGTGTGATCATGGGCTGTCAAGAGTTCTCTCCAGCCTCATGCGCAGCACGGCAGGGTCGGGCTCTCGGATCATGCAAGAGGAAGATTTGCGTTTCTACTTGGAAGTGGTGATCTGATGCCACCGAAGAGGCGTTGTGTTATCTTATCTGATATGCTGTCCCTCAGAAATGGCTAGATTTTTCTTTCCTTAGTGGCTTTATGTTTCCCTGAGGTTACTGTTTCTCTCCAAGCCTACCCTAAATCCTGGTTGGCTTCCAGGCTTCCTATATTCAGTCTAGATCTGGAGTTAATTGGGTTTGGAGGTCCTAGGGAACCTGGAACCCGCAGCATACTCTGGGGGTGTCCAATGAGTCCATTTGCAGGACTGAAGGAGACGCCGGCCTCTGCGGCAGTAGACGGGATTGGTGTGAGATGGCTCAAACTGGAGAAGAGGCCCCAAATGGCTTGATGGGCAGTTTAGCCTTCCTTCATTAGGATGGACATGCGTCCCCAGAGCAGGCGGAGGGCTTCTGCCCCTGCCTTTCATCCTGGCCCTTCAGGTCTAAGCTAAACTGTTGCTACTGCGTGGACCTGGAGGCTTGTCCATCGCGCCCTAGTCCTGTCTGGCTCAGAATCCACATTTCAACAGGAGCCCTGGTGATTCATATGCACAGAAAAGTGCTGAGGTAAGCCGTCCTGCCTCTTGCTTTGAGAGCCCGGCAAGCCGGCTTCTCCAAGGTGTTCTGACCACCTGGTGGAGGACTGGTCGGTAAGGATGGCCTTTCTGTGTGCTGGTTCCTGAGTTGCACGGTGGGTAACACCGCCCTCCTGTACCTGGCTCATGGAGCAGTGGTGAATCAGGCGGAGGAGGACAAGGACCAGGTCTGTTTCAGGTGACAGTGCCAGCCCAACGCCTGGCACATTTTAGGTGCCCAGCAAATACTTGTTAAAGTAGTTGTTGAGCGGATTGCGTGACTTGAGACTGAATTAAGCTGCACGTTATTAGAAAAGATGGCACTGAGAAGCTTAGTTCAAGGCACTCCCTAAAAGCTGGCCTACTGCCAACAAACAGAATTCGTTCCTCAGTTGGCTGCCACTGACCTCATTGCTATTGAACTCACACAATAGCCCTTTCGGGAGGAGACCCCAGTTTAAAATGAGGGTCTCCCAAGAGAACCGTACTGCCCCTGCCAAAGGGCCGCGCCTGTGCCACCTCTCACTGCCCTGGCAGTGCCGTTCCACTTCGACACCGGGGGCTTTTGTGCAGTTGTCAGCCTAACTTCACGTTGTCTCTCCTCTCCTTTGCTGCTTCCTTTCCCACCATGCCAGCGGGGAGGTAATTGTGCAGTGGTCAGGAATGGCAGAAGGAAAGCTAAAACTTGCTAGCAGGTTGTTCCCTTCAGATCTGTTTAAGGACCCCATATCCTCCAAGCTTTACCACTCCTAAAGTGGTGCGTGGCTTATTGCCCACTAGTGCATTTGTAAAGAAAATGTGTTTTATTTGGGGGCACAGTTGTTCTAACTCAACAGAGCCTGAAAAATCCTAAATGGAGCCCGTAAGTGGCACATACACAGGCACTACAGCAGAAGAGCGGCCCATCTATTTTTCATAACGCTGCTGAAAGCAGACTGCACTACGTAAGGACCAGCACAGCAGAAACCAGCGGCAGGCAGGCCCCTGCCAGCGGAAAACAGGCACAAGTCAGGTTAGAGCGTAACGGAGCAGCGTCTGTGTCTTCTGGGCGCGTGGACGTTTCGCAGCCATGCGTGATGGTTGTCGTTAACAAGGACGACCACGCCCGCTTTTTGCCCCATTTGCTTTGAAACAGACATATTCATTAAAAGGGTGTTTTGTTCTATGACTCCCAGAGGTTTGCAGTTTTAATAACTGCCCTGAAACAAACAGCTTGTCTTTCCTCCTTGGCATCTCCTTATGTTGTTAATCTCGTTTGTTTCCTTCTGTGTTAAAGGAAACTGGACTGTGTGACCTTCTGTATCACAGGCAGGTGAAGGGCTGGTGAGAGGTTAAATACTGAGTGATTCATTACAGGAATTGGCTCACCCTACCATGGGGGTGGGCAAGTCTGAATTCTTTAGGGCAGGCCTCAAGTTGGAATCTCTTCCCCAGGAGGAGCTGGCTCAAGTAGTGGAAGGAATTCCTCTTTCTGACTGCTGGAATCTTCAGTTCTCCCCCTTCAGCCTCCAACTGATTAGATGAGGAGAGTCCTCTCCTTGCTGAAGGCAGTCTGCTTTGTTGATTGTAGATGCAAACAGCCATAGATGCAATCAACTTACAAATGATTTAAACCCACAAAATATGCTCACAGTAATAATCAGGGCACAGCTTGCTTGACTGAACAATGGATACCATAACCCAGCCAAGATGATACTTGAAACTAACCATTACAGTATACCCCTGGCAACTTGACACCCATACACATCTCCTTAAACCGTACTCAATCTCTAAATAAAGACAATGGCATAAACATACTTTCACCTAACATAGTTCTACTGTCCTGTGTACAACCAGGAACATACCAACCTTTTCCCCAGAAGAAGATGCAAAGTCCTTAGACAATATTCACTCTTAAACTTGCTATCCTGTAACTTAAATACTATGACATAAAGTTAATACAACTTATGTGATAAGGGGATAAGAGAGGAAGAAAATGTATATATACAAGTGTGTGTATATAAATGCAAAGCTATTCTTAACAAAATAAGGAAGAGTTAGCCATAATCATTACATGTGCAAAGGAGTTTTGTTTCTTTGTGTCCAGATGATGAGTTTAGATTCTAAAATATTGAAATGTCTAGGAAAATTTCCTAACTATGGGATGAAATGATGGAAATTTATACAAGCAAACTGTTTAGATATGTGGCTTATGAACACATGTTTGTTGTGCTATCTAATTCTTTGGGTAAAAAATCCCAGTTCTTTACAGGACTTCATGGTAAGGAGCCAAATACAATAATTAGGGAGCAGCTGTGGCTCGAGTGGGTGAGTGCCTGCTTCCCACATAGGAGGCCATGGGTTTGGTTCCCAGTGCCTCCTAAAAACAAAACAAAAACCAACAACAAGCAAAACAAATGAAAAAACCAACTAAGGGGAGCCGATGTGGCTCAGTGGTTGAGCACCAGCTTCCCATACAGGAGGTCCCGGGTTCAATCCCTGGCCCCTGGTACCTCAAAAAAAAAAAAAAATACTGATAATGATAATGATAATAATAATTAATGAATTACAACAACAGCATCTTAAAGAGCTATATTTATGTGAAATCAGTTAGTTGCTGGTCTATAGTGAATCATGTTTGCCCATTAAAAATACATCAAAGTTGCTTAATTTTGAAAAACTATGATTTTTTAAGTGAAACAGCATTGGTTCAGTTTAGTGAGTAGCATGCACGAAAGCTCAAGCCAAATCCTTTAGAGAATACAGTAAGTGCTAGGCAGACTCTCAGAAAGATCATAGAAATGAAGCCAAGACAGCAATGAGATTTCTTTTAACTTACTCGCTGTGTGGCCTTGAGCAAGATGCTGAGTTCTCTGTGCCTCAGTTTCCTCAGGTGATAACAGTACTTACTTCAGAGGTTGTTGTGTGGATTAAATTAGTTCACATATGTCAAGAGTGTAGAACAGTGCCTGCCCGCCATGTTACTGAAATGTTTATTGTCATTAACATCACTCTTACATTCCTTATTTAACACATGCTGCAACACTAGTTTAAGTAAGAAGCAATGAGTTCTTATTACGGGCCTTCCAATGTGCAAACTTTAGTATAATTTCTACAAACGCGAGACTTTGGGTAGAAAAGAAAGATTAGGCAAATTGTATATGGAATTTTAATTTGCGTTTGGTTTATTAACGATAAATCTTTATACACAGATGCACACACACCCTCAGTCTTGCTCTCATTCATCTGCTCAAGCGGTTCTTGGTTAGCATCAGCCATCCAGAAGCTTCTCTTGTGTCCCTGGTGAAGCAGAGGACGGCTGCGGCTTGGTAAAGATGTGGAAAGTCTGACTCCCTCCCAGCACCCAAAAGCTCCACTCCCAAGACTTCTACAGGCTTACGTGTGCTTTTCTGACCTCTCCATTTTTCCTGAAATTCTTGATCAATCAATATCTGCCAAACCTGTTATCGTGTTATCTGGTAAGATCACGACATGTTTCATCTTGGAGCCGTATCATTTAACAGAAAATAACTTACAACTCCAATCTCTTGACTTGCTGAGGTTTTATTAAAAACAGACAAACAAACCTATGTACTTATGAAGTTTTCAGGGAGTTTGAGGCCCACGGGACCAGGCAGTATCCGGTGGTCTCACTTTGGTCTTGTGCAATGCCATTGATGAAGGCAGCTACCTCCTAAATGCATGACTCAGATCTCCAGGTGCTCCCCTGTAGCCCACTCGTTCCTTCCTTGTTGTCCTTTCACCTAACTTATACACCTTTTTCTTGTGGCGTTTGTTTCACAACCATCTTCATGAATTATTCATAAATGGTATTATTAACTTATGCTATTCTAATCACCATACACCTTCACCCATCACGCCGGTCGCTGTCCTCAGCAAGTCTGATGGAGTCAGCTATGCCTCCCTGCTCTCCAGCACCTCTCGCTCCCAGCCTCCACCATCTGATTAATTCTCTCTCTCCAGCGGCTCTCTAAGCCCACTCCTTCTTTCCCACCCCTGCTCTCTTAAGGTGGGTCACCAATCCCTCTCCAAGCCTATTGAAAAAGACTCTTCATTCACTCATTATGCAGGCAGCCAGCATTTACTTTGCAACACAGGGTATTTCTGGAACTCAGAGGAATCCTAGTTTTTTACAATGTCACTTTATGTAGAAGCTTGATAGAACTATCCAATAATCTTGTGGCCTTATCGCAAAATACTTAATGTGATTTTCTTTTGTCACTGAAAGTTTCTTTTATATTCCAGGAAAAATAAAATCACAGCATTTCCTACTTTTCATTTTGCCTGAAAGGAGCTGAGCATAGTTAGTACACAATGAAACCTTTAAATAATTGAAATTCTTCAAGCCTGTTGTAATTAGTAGGTTGATGGATAGGGAGAGAAACAGCTGGGGAAGCAGGGTCTGTTTTGATGTAGATTGAGGGCTTGTACACATTTCTACTAGGTTATAGCAAGCTTCCTAATGTCTTTTTATTTTTAATGGGACATGGGGAAAACAAAAGATGCATGAATTAATGAAAACATAATTAAGATACACACTAATGCTCTGTTGTTTGTTTGGCTCAGTTAAGAATCAGTTATTTTGTTAATTTTCCGTCGTCAGAGTTTGATTTTACAGGAAAAGCAAATGAGCAGCATAATTAGGGAGACATGTGCTCTAGTGGAAAGACCATTTGGGTTTAGTAGTTGGGGTCACATTGGCAAGTGGCATAACCCCTTTGACCCTCAGTTTCCTCATCTGTGAAACGGGTATACCATCTATCTCATTTCATTATTTTGTGAGTTTGATTAGATAATGTTTGTAAAACAACACACACGGAGTTCATAGAAATTGCTGTTTTCCTTTTTATTTTCGTTTTTCTAGTACAGAACATTTACTTTCCAAATTTCCTGGACATTTATGTGCCACATAATATTATAGCTGAAATAATATTCTGCTGCCCATTGATATTTTAACTTCTATTAAAAGAAGTTGGTGGTGGATGTGGCTCAAGCAGTTGAGCTCCCGCCTCCCACATGGGAGGTCCTAGGTTCAGTTCCCGGTGCCTCCTGAAAAAACAAAAGCAACAAGCAAAAACAAACGATAAAACCAACTCCGGGAAGCCATTGTGGCTCAGTGGTTGAGCACCAGCTTGCCACATACGATGTCCCGGATTCAATCCCCAGTCCCAGGTATCTCAAAAAAAAAAAAGTTAACATAATTCCACTCAGAATACGAATTCAAGCGGTCCTTCAGGGTTTAAGCGAAGAAAGAACAATTTGCATAATTTTTATGCTTCTCACCCCTCCTCCCCCAGTATGTTAATTTTCAGCCATGACTGCCAATCAGAATCAGCTGGGGAGCTTTTAAAATATACTTGCCCAGGCCTGCTTCAGATCAATTAAGTGAGAATGCCTGGGGAGGGGTTTTGATACTTTATAAAAGAGTAGTAGGTGATTCCAGTGGGCAGCCAGGCTTGAGAATCACGGCTTTCCACCATTCTGGCCTAGTAAACACTAGATTTGTTTGACTTTTATACATCTCAAAACACGGCCCGCTGGTGCCTTCCCCCTCCCAGCTGTCAGTTTAATCCTGTTTACCCCAGTTGTCCTCTCAGTGACGAGATCAAATGGTGGCAGCTTGTCTAGGAAGGTGCCGCCTGCTCCTGGAGTCCGGCAGCGTGTCCTGTTCATTCCTGCAGCTCTGCTGTCTGGCACTGTCCCGGGGGATGAGGATGCCAGGGCCGCTCTTGCTTCCGGCCGGTCTCCTGCTCTTTGTCTTCTCATCCCCAAGCTAGAGCATCTGTTCCTTCAGCAGAAGTCCCGGCGCGGTGTCAGCGTGAGAGCTCGCATAACCTTAGGGAAAGGGCGTCCTCTTGCTTCAGAAGAGCCCCCTTTTCCCTCCTCCACAGAGTCAGCACTCGGGGAAGCCTTACGCTTTAGCTCTGTCCCATTTAAAGGTGGCAACATAGTGGTTTCGAATGCGCCTTCATTGAACAAACACTGAAGTGCTGTGCTCTTTGCTCGGAAGACAAAATCAAATAAGCCATGTTCCTTCCCCCGCGGAGCGCAAGTCGGGCGAGGGAGACAGACCCGGTCTTAGACTCCAGTGGCCAGCAGGACGTGGCAGGAGCTGGCAGGGTGGTCCCCTCGGGCTGCGCCTGCTCGTGCCCGGCCGCGGAGGCACTCGTGGTGTCCAGCCCGGCCCGGTCCTATTCCTCCTTGGCAAATTCCTCTTACTTCTCCATGCTCCTATTTCCCCGTCTGTTTGGTAATCCTGATTATGCTCCTGCTTGTTTTCCAACATACTTCCAGGGGAAATGATTATCCTGATCTAAACTCATAAGCACTATCATTAGCAAGAGTTTAACCTCTATGATTCCTTTTAAATCCAATCACATAGGCATGAATAAATCATGGACCCAAATACATTCTTCCCAATTATTTAGGTTAAGCGATGGCACTCTTTAAAGTTGACTTAGTTTTGTTTGCTTCTATGCTTTTTGTTCTCTCCCTAGACTTATGTCACTGTGTCCCCCATTTGCCTGTCATCATTAATCTTTTGGGTACTTTCTTTTAAATAGAATAGATTGGATTTCTGCTTATTATAATACTAATAAAGAAATTTTAGAAACAAGAGAGAAGTGGAAGAAAAATCAAATCATCCACATGACCAACAGGGAAAAAATGAGCAATTTGCTATTTTATGCATAATTTGCATAGACATGCTCATCTTATATTAAGAAATGTGTATCTTAATTTTGCACTTACCATTACAGCATAAGCACCTTTCCATGTTATTAGAAACAATGCTAAACTTTTTTGGGGGGATACATAATGCATGATATGGTGGATTTATATAATGAGTCCTCTATTATTGGAGATGTAAGCTATTTTTTTTCTTTTTCTGAATAAATGCTGTCGTAGTAAATACCTTTGTGCAAAACATTTTTATTCTCTTCGCTCATTCCCACAGGATCTATTCTCAGAAGTAGAGTTAGAGGATTAAGGAGTCTGAGCTGCGTTCCTTTTGTTGTTGGTGTTACTCCCTTTTTGAGCTGCTTTAAGACCTTAGGATTTCCCGAGAGCATGGAGAACATTCTCTGGCCACTTCCTGGGGTGCTGGGCTCTGGCCAGAGAGGATGTTCTGAAGGGAACCTGCCCCGTTCTGCCCACTCTGAGCAAATGAGTGTGGGAGAGCGGGGGTGCCCCGCGTGCCCCTCTCCTCCCTTCCGGCCCCGTGTGTGCCCCTGCCCTTGGCGCACCAGGGCGAAGGCGCCAGGCCCAGGACGCCGAGCCACGCCCGGCTGCGCCAGCCCCGGGGCGCCCCCTGCCGCTCGTCCCTGCCTCCTGGCCTCTCCCGTCGCCTGCCCCTGACGGGGAGGGCTCGGTGCGCGCCGCTGGGCCGCACAGCTGAGATGACCTTCAAGCCTCGACGTGAACCGTTCAGATGGTTAAGTCCCGCGCTGGGACGGCCGCAGCCCGCGCCGCGCAGCCTCTGCTGCTAGCTGTGCGCACGGCCACCACGGTGTCCTGGCCGAGCAGGGGGCCCTCCCGGGCCCTCCACACACTCGTGACGAGAAGACACGAGCACCGGCCCCCCCGCACGTCCGAGAGCTGCTGGGGACTCTGGCCACCACCCCAAGCTCAGCCAGCAAGTTTGTCCATGTCCTGGAATCCTCCCGTTTTTGTAATCGCCGTTGGCGCGTCTCTATTTCAGGCTACGTCAGTCTGTCACCAAACTGTGCAACAACTGCTTTGTCAGCCTCCAAACCTGCTCCTCCTCACAGGCTCTCCGTCCGTGGGCAGCGTTCATGCGTCCGTCGTGTGGCCCTGCCCTCCCCGTGTAAGGCCTCGTCAGAGGCTCCACGTGCTTCTCAGGAAGCTGTCCAGCTTCTTCAGCCTGGCTTCCGAGACCCTTCACCCTACTCTCCCTCCAGCCTTGCCTCCTGCCTGCTCCCCGGACTCCACCACGGGTCTCGGCCGGAACATACTTTCCTCCCCAAGCGCCTTGGGCTGGGCCATCAGCGGCCCTGCCACGTTGCACTGAGCCCCGAGCTTCCTCCACCCTGGCCCTTGGCGCACTGAACCATACTTGCCGAGTCACCATCCGTCTTGTTCCACTCCCTAACTCCAGCACTTACCAAGGTCCCTGGCACATAGTAGGCATCCAGTAAATGTGTCGGATGAATGGTGCTTAAAAGACACTTTTCTCTGCCCTGGTGGTGGTTGAGAATAAAAGTAAGCCCCGATCCATACACAAGTAAGTGATACCTTAACATTTATATCCCTGGCAAACTTTGTGTATCCTACAAACTGAAATGATCAGTGAAATATAAATAAATAAATGATCAATCTTACACTCAATTGAACTCATTGGCTATAAAAGTAAACCTAGCAAACTGAGTCAAAAGGGAATTTCTCTGTGGGGTTGCTGGGTGGCAGAAGCAATGTCAGATATCCTTTCCCCAAATCATTGACAAGAGTAGGTATTGCCACCCTTAACTTTTTGCCAGTCTGATGAGTACAGAGATGTCTTTATTGGTTTGCTCGGTGCATCCCCTGACAGCTGGTGAGTCTCAGCATCTCTTTATGTCATTGGCCGTGTAGACTTGCTTTTCTGAGTCATGCCTGTTCTCATGATTTGCCCATATTTTATTGGGCTATTGTTTTTTCCTGTGAATTTTTAATATATTTTTGTAGAGTACGGCTATTAACCCTTTGTCCAGCAAATATTTATTCCAAATCTATTGTTTTTCATTAACTTTTTTGTGGTATCTTCTGTTACATGCTTTTTTTTCATTTTTTTAATTCTATATACCCATATTATCTTTTATTGCTTCCACATATCTAGGGGTGTGGATTAGCTTTCTGTGGTTGCTGTAACAAATTGCCACAGACTTGGTGTCTTAAAACAAGACATCTTTGCTCTCACAGTTCTGAAGGCCAAAATCCTGGAATCAGTTTCAGTGGGGAAATCAAGGTGAGGACAGGGACACGTTCCCTCCGGAGGTTCTAGGGAGAGCCCGTCCCTCGCCTCTTCCAGCTGCTGGTGCTGCGGGCATCCCTTGGCTTGTCGCCACATCACTCTACTCATGAGGCAGCGTCATCAGATCTCTCTGCTCTGCCTTTGCACCGCCCTCTTCTCTGTGTGTGTCTCTGCCTCTCTCTGACAAGGACACTTGTGACTGCATTAAGGGCCTACTTAGATAATCCAGGATAATCTCCCCATCCCAACATCCTTAACTGAATTACATCTGTAAAGACCCTTTTTCCAAATAAAGTAACAGTGACAAATCCCAGGGATTAGGA
The DNA here is from genome assembly GCA_026826555.1 of Tolypeutes matacus. Classification (NCBI taxonomy): domain Eukaryota; kingdom Metazoa; phylum Chordata; class Mammalia; order Cingulata; family Chlamyphoridae; genus Tolypeutes; species Tolypeutes matacus. The sequence continues at coordinate 11,655,247 of JAKSZT010026446.1, read as the reverse complement.
TTGGATCAGATGTTCCTGCAGGCCATTAGCCAGCCTACGAGGTTGTAGGGACGGGCGCCTAGCTTTTCTTGAAAGTGTTAAGTACTGATTATGGCTGAGAATTTGTTTTTATGTATGGTATAATAAAGGCTCCTTCCACTTGTGTCAGATTAAACAGCTTTAGCTTTTTCAAGCTGAATTAAAATGTCACCTTTGTTATTAAATTCTCGTGTGTGCCATTTTTGGACTCTATTAGGTCCCCTTATCTACTTATCAGTTCCTACGCCTCTGCCTGGTTGATATAATTACTGTAACTTTACTGTATGTCCCCCCCCCCTTTTTTTTTATCGTACTGAAGACATTTACTGTTACAAATTTTTCTCTGACACCAGATATTGCTTCATTCCATGGTTTTGCTATGAGTTGCTCTCCTATTCATAGCTTTCTAGAGAATACATAAATTCATTTCTCCTGTCCTCTTTGATATAAAAATAATCTAGGAGAGAGTTTTAAATTTCCAAGTAGGTGAGATTTGTTTTAAGGGTTATGTGCTAAAACTCTGTTCCTCATTTTGTTGATGACAGTGGGAAACGGAGCTTGTAGTATATCTCACTTGAGCTTTTGTCCAGGCTTTCTTAACGGCAGCCACAAGATACATGTTGTAAATGCTCCACAGACAAACAAAAATTGTCTTGAGGGGGTTTGATATATAGAATAAGAATATATTTTAAAATGCACGTGTAATTGGGTTCATAGTATTATTTAACTTTCTTATATCTTCTTTCATTTTCTATTAGATCTGCCCAATTTTCAGACGTATTTTGAAGTATTATGTTATGGAAGTGTTTCAATTGCATTTCCATTAGTTTTTGCTTTATATACTTGGTTGCTTTGCTGTAGAATGCATAAAGCACCTCCATAAATTATGCCATTATATAATAATGGCCTTCTTTTCCCTATCTAGTACTTTTTAACCCTCCCTCAGCTCTTTCTAATTCCTATTGTTTGTTTATCCTGTTGGGTGTAGATCAGTGTTTCTCAACCTTTCTTCATTCCTTCCTAAGGAACCTATTTAGATATTTTCTTCCACCCCCATCATGAAATTTTAATACCACAGATATACTGTATATAGACTTTATGCATATCTGTGCTTTCTACATAAAATGAGTAATATTTTCTTATCTATCCAAAACCAATTTTCATCCCCATGGCCACAGTATCACCCCACTGAGAATGCAAGTACTAGATTCTCAGTAGCCCTTTCCCCACAATATGTCTCTTCTATTTCAAGATTCCTTATTTAGCAAGCATAGCAAACACATTTGACATAATTATTTTCATTCATCATCACTTATTTCTTCCTCACTTCATCTTGATAGTGTTGGGGGTTTTTCAACTGTTTGGTTAGAGCCCTTCCTTCGATATTTTCTTCCTCTAGGTCATGTAGGTAATATAGACTCTAAATTTGTTCATGTCTGCAAATATCTCCTCCTTTCACCCTGGCAGGTAAATAATACATTGACTAGGTAAAGGATTCTTGGGCTCAGTCCTTTTCTCTCCATAGTCTGTGCCACCTTATTCTAGCTGGGTGTTGCAGATGGGAATTTCCATGCCAATGTGACTTATTTTATTCAATGGGTAATTTTGTTTGTAAAATTTTTGCTAGAAAATGATAAGAATTTCTCTTTATCCTTGGTGTTCAGTAATTTTACAAATTGTACATAGGTGTGGCTTTCCACATCGAATTTGACTCCATCTATATCTGCACTTTGGGTTTTGTACATTCAAATCTTTCCTCATCTTGGACAATTTTTCTCCTCTTACTTGGGAAATTATTTCCTTTTGCCTTTTTTCTCTTCAACACACCTATTAGTCACACGTTACATTTCCTGGATTTATCTCTCAGCCTTTCCCCCCCTTATCCCCTTATGTTTTCCTAGGTGTGTGTGTTTGTGCGAGCACATGCACACATGCTTGACCTGTTTTTTTCCCTTTGGTCTTCAGACCGCTGGTTTGGACCTCAACAGTGGCCATACTTTTAATTACTCCTCCAAATTTTTTAGCACTAAACCCACAAAGACTAGCCCCAGCAAGCCTTTCGGAGCCACACCTGAGAGCCCTTGGTGCTCATTTGTGCTTTAACTCAGTTCTCCTGTCTTCTCCAGCAGCCTCTATCATGGAGCTCTCATTGTGTCCAAGCTCCTTCTCTCCCCTTGCTGAGTCCCCTTACATGTGCCAATATTTGACCCTGTTGGACCATTGGCACCCAGTCTTATTGGAGAAACTCCATCCATGGCATCTTCCTTTCTTGTGAAGGAAGGTGAAGGCTGGAGGTGTAGCATTAGATTATTTCCTAGACCCTCCACCTGGACAACTGGAGAATGCCTGCCTTCTTTCAGTACCTAGGGAGGCTGCCTCGGCTCTCAGCCTTTTGGAGAACAGGGAGTATTGGAACACTCGTCAAGGTCTGATAACAGTTCTGCAGGCAACTGGACTCCCCCAGAACCCGACTTTTCTGGGAATCAAGTGCCCTCCAGCCCCAGCAGCTGCTTGGCTCAGGAAAGTTGAAGAGCTCAGAGCTGGGAGTGGAAGGAAGGGAGTGATTTAGGGCTAACTTTCTTCCCAGAATACCCCTTCCTCTTCCAATTTTAACATAACAGAAGGATCGTGTGGACCAAAAAGAGACATCTAGGCTCTGCCTGACTTGGTTACTAGCAAGCAACATGGCCATCGGCTCTTCACTTAATTTCCTTGGGCCTCAGCATCTTCACTTGTAAAATGAGGATGTTGGTAGATGCTGATCTCGAAGGTATCTTCCAGCTATGACATTCTCAGTTTATATGTAATCTTAGCTTCCTGAGGGCTCCACACTTTACCTGTTAATTTCCTCCTTGATCTGATGAAAGAGTAAATTCAGTAGTTTTTAAACTGTGTTCTGTGGGGCCCTGTAGATTCTGTAAAGCAGGGGGAAGGATGGGTGGAGATGTTCTCCATAAACTTTCTTTTGAACAGAGCGTTCAGCTGCTAAAACAAATTTGAAAACCACCACCAAATTCTGTGTACTCCCCATCACTAATTTCATCAGCATTCCTTTTTTTCTGATTTCCTGTTGGTATTTTTCCTTTTTCCTTTTACATTATAATTCAGCATTTTATCCTCTCCACATGTTATTTTGTGTCATCAGAAACAGGCATTGTGCCTCACTCCCACTGTCCTGGGATGGAAGGGCCTCCTGGGTTGAGCAGCTTCTTCCAGGGCACAAAGGGGCATAGCTGGGTCTCTGTTCTTGCGACAACTTCCTCTGTCTGTCTGTCTGTCTATCTATCATTCGGTTTTTGCAGACATTATGGAAAACTGACTTAAAGTAGATCAACATGCCTGAGCCATTGACTTTCTTCAAGTTTCTTTATTAAAAAGTTTGAAATGATGACAAATGTTCTTCACCAGAAAGGGCAGGTTTTTAGATTGCTGATGTTTAAAAGCCAAAGAGATTTTGTTATTTCTTTATTTAAAAAAAAAAAGAAAAAAGATGAGTGAATTCAATTCAGGGAACACTAGGCCTTAATGCAGATTTCTGCATAGAGTAGGTGTTTAATGTCTTTGAAAGTTAATACATTTTGAAACTCTTAGCAAAAATGTGGAGACAGGGAGTCTTAAGACACTGAAAAAGGGGGAAATTTAATATATTTCCACCTCAAGGCCAACTACAGAATTTATTACAATGAACACTAGGATTAAAAATTTTAAGTTTTCTTGCTGTAAATATTAAGTACACAGTAAAAATAAACATAAGCTTTATTTAACGACAGTCTGTCAGTATCTGTAGATTTTCGTTTCTATTTTCATTCATGTTTGAGAGTTCTGGTCTTCTTTGCTTTAAATCTCCTAAAAATAACACAGCAGGAATCAAATGAAGGCCCTGAATCAGAAATACAGATAGTCTAGAAGATTTCCTATCCTTCATTTGTGCTATAAATTAAATATAATCTGTTACTTATGAGCAAAAGTAAATGTTTTTGTTTAAAACTACCGGCCTGCTAACCACAGAGCGCTCATGAAACACACGAAACACATGAGCCCTTTCTCTGCGTGGGAGGGAACAATACGACAACCTGGGTGGACAGGTGCTGGGCACGAGCAGGGAACCGGCCACCACACAGGCATCACCAGACCTCCAAGGGCCGGTGAGCCTGGGAGGAAGCAGGCGTGTGGTGGGGACGAGCCCCGGAGCCCACAGTGTGGCTCTCTCCTCCCACCAGGTGTCTGAGATGCCACGGCCCAAGCCCTCACCTCCCCGCGGTCAACCTGAAGTGGGCCTAGACCCTGAAGCCAGCCCAGCAGCAGCCCTCGCCTTCCGTCCTCTCTCTCTCCCCTCTCCCCACTACCCCTCTGTTCAAAGAAAGGGGTTTTCGTTGCCTTTTCACACCGACAGCTGCCTGGTGGGCTCCCTCAACATACAGTGCTGTGGGTACAGAGCCATGCAGAGGCCTTTCCCGGCCCTTCCTCGGACACCTTTTCTTAGCTCACTCAGGAACTAAACTACAGGGCTTGACCTGGGCGCAGGGCCTACTCCGTTCTGTAGCCTCGGGGATTATGGAGCTCTGGCTGCACCTGGACGGCTCAGGAGAAGCTTGGGCCAAGCAGACAGGCCTCTGGGCTGTCCTGGCCGCTGACCAGCCCCTCCTCCTCAGCACGGGAAGGAGGCACCACGCGTTAGGGGTTTGAAGCGTCCCTCCTCTCGTTTCTAAAGCTGAGTTGTGTGAAACGCGCTGTGCATCCACACGTCCTCCCTTCTCTCTTCCCAGTCACTAAGTCCCTGCTCCGGGATCATTCTTAACAGTGCATTCTTACAAAACCACAATAAGATTTTGCCATTTGGGGACTAGCAAAGCCAGAGCTTTGTTGCCTGCCTGGCCCCCAAGGGCGTTTGACTTTGTAGCCAAGTAGCAAATAACTGGAAAATCAGTTAATGACCACTTCCCTTTTACCATAAAGAGGGGGAGTCTGTACGGACACAGAGGGAAAATAAACAGTAATGTGTTGCAATTCATTCACTTGAGATAATATAATGATCGTGGAACTTCCATTATTCAGTCTTCCTGATATTTAAGTTTACTACAAAAATTTACCTACTTCTGGTCTTCTACGGAAATCCTTTATTTTTCATTTTGTTTTTTAGTTCACTTATTTTTAGGCTGCAGTAAAAATTATAAATTTCGAGAGAGAATATTCATTGCATTCAGTAAAAAAAGCTTGAAACTAGAAGATGAATTTAGGCACTGATTAGCACCCATGATTTCTTCCTTATTAACTAATACTTACAGGATAGTTACTATTAACTCTTAATTCCCACAAAAACCTTCTGAAGTAAATACTAATATTATCTGCGTTTTACAAAGGAAGAAACTGGAGATTAGTGAGATGATTAAGAAACATAGTGTTTAAATTGGAAGACCAGCTGAAATCCAGTTCTCTCTGGACCAAAACAAAATGGTTACTATTCACTACCATCTCTTCAAGTGTAAATAACTTCAGAGTTCATGACAAAGTCAAGGAAAGGTAGATTTGCACTGTACCTTTGGAATTATTTTTGTGACAATTGTTGAATTGCAAAATGTTCGTGAAACAATAATGTAATCTGTGTTCATGCTGCTACTCTATTCATAGAAACGCTTTTGAAAGAGTTTCGTTAGTCTTCCATGAACACCTATTGTTGGAATGCTTGCGTTGTAAAATTTGAATGAATACTTTTAATTTTTAATGAGGCTATTTTTTCAACCTGTTTAAAATGACAAACATTTAGGTTTTCTGACTTTCTTTGTCTCTGAATATTTTTTCCAGGGTCAACGTCTTTTTGAAAAGTTGCTTCAACTGACTTCGCAAAATATTGAGATCAAGCTAGTGAGTGATGTAACCGCTGATTCAAAGGTATTAGAAGCCTTGAAATTAAAGGGTAAGGCCAAGGTTGATATGCTACTCTACCACTGGGTATTCTAAGATCCCTTTAATTTCACCTAAAGTAACATATGCTTTATTTATAAATCACCCCACGTCACTCGGTGCACTTCTTATCTCTCCTGTGAAGAACAGACCGATTGAACTTTTAAATGAGGGAACTAATTCATCAATACTATTGGGATTTTTAAAATACTGTTACTGCATGTTAGTTTATACAAATAACTGAATGACTATTAAGTGATAATTAATGAGAAAGAAGACTCCTTCTCTGGACACTTAATGTGATTTGAGGAAAGAGCCACTTCTCATTAGAGCAAACATTGGATTTCTGGTTTTCTTTTGTACATCAAATTAAAACCCTCCCCTTGCTGCATATTCTTTAAAATAAGATAGTGAGGTCTAGGAGTCTATGAAACACTGCCTGATTCACAACTTTTAAGATAATTCCATTGGGGACATCATTTATACGGCCACTTTGTAATTCATCTCTCAGTTTCTTGAAGGCTAAGAATAATTCTGAAATGTTTTTCTTCATTTTGCTGAACAGAACTCTCACTTCCAAACATTTTTTATTGATTTGTAAACTCTTTTTACCCTGAATTTGCTCTCCAACTGAAAACCACTCTAAGGAATCAGCATGTGCAAGCCAGTGAAAAACATTCAGCTACCTGGAGTCCCGGGAGAGGATGTAGAGCTGGCATCATTGAATCCCTGTGGCATACAAGATGGCATCCTCAGTTGTGTTGTTTAGACATTTTGTGCACTTTGCTTGCCATCTTCCCCACGTTATTAAGTGAAAATACCTTGTAAAAGTGGAGCAGGCTATGATGCCAATAAGTGAACCCAAGGGGCCTTTTCTTCTTCTGAAGAAAAGTTGGACGTGATCAAGCGTAGTCAGGGGTATAAACATATAGAAGACATAAACTTGGCCAAGCACATGTACCTGTTACCATGCATATTATTTCTTCTATGCATGTCTTAGTTTCCAGGCTGCTATCATAAATACCACATAATGAATTGCCTTAAACAATGGGAATTTATGGGCCCACAGTTTTCAGTTTAGGAGAAGTCCGAAATCAAGGTGTTGGCAAGGCGATGCTTTCTCCCCAAAGTCTGTAACATTCTGGTGCTGGCTTCCAGTGATCCTTGGGGTTCCTTGACCTGTATCTCTGCCTCATCACATGGCGGTATCCTCCCGTTTCTCTTCTGGCTTCCAGCTGCCCCTGTGGCTTTCTCCCACTCTGGCTTCTGGCTCCTTGCTCTTTATAACGACCGCCAGGATTCTAGATTAAGAACCAACCCCATTCAGTTGGGCCATACATTTACTTAAAATAACATCTTCAAAAGATCCTATTTACAGTGGGTTCACATCCGTAGAATGAAGGACTAAAATTAGAAACATGTCTAAATTGGGGTACATAATTCAATCTACCAAAATGCATAAGAAAACATATGATATTACTACTAGATCTGAAAAGCTTCACCATTCTACTTGAATACATTATAATATTTTTAAAAAGCTAGAGAAATGCCTAGTTCAGTAGACTGAGAGATGATCAGCATGGTTAGAAATGTATTATGACTTTTCCTATTAATAAAATGAAATTGGGCTCCCACTATCTGAAAATTTATTATCCAACACATTTTTAGGAATGGATTACTTTTGGTTTACTAAGATTGCCTGTATTTGCAGGTGATTTTTCTCATGGAATCTACTTGCATCTCCTTTGGGTTTGATTATGTAGGAAGGACAAAAAGCAGATGAGTTAGAAAGAGAGGTCTATTTCTTGTCTATATTTCCACAAATCTGTTCCTTGCCATAGCCCATAGTTAATCTTGTCAACTCAACCGAAAGTTAAAACTAGGGAGACTTGGGTTGCAAAACAGACTTCTTAGGTCCTGCTGGATGTTCAGATACCCTGAAGGGGAAATAGCTATTAACTGATTTATGGATAAAAGCCTTATTTCCGCTTCTATTGAGAACGATGAATTAAAGCCTCATTACTTCATTATAGTCATCATTTCTCAACAAAAAATGGAAGTGTTTAAATTTCACAGGCACATGAGTATATGACTACACTATAAGCTCTCCTTTTTTTAGTTCTAATATATAATAGAGTTCTTATCAAAATATAAGAAAACAAATGATTTTCCTTTAAAATGTTAGAGCGATAAACAGGACTATAATTTCTCATAGCTATTTCCTATGTATTTACAGCAGGTATCTGGGTTTTAGTAACACACATATGTATATACAATACATACTACGTAAATAGTTAAAATACAGTTATTATGTATTTCTATTCATCCTTTGGCAGAGACATATTAAATGACAGCTTAGGGCATTTTAGAAATAATTTGTCATGAAACCAATTTGAATATATGTTCAAATACCTTGTTTATGTGTTATCACTTGATTTTTTTAGGTAGAGATTCAGTCTTTTAGAACAGTTGCAGGAAGGTTTGTCCAGAAATAGTCCACAAAAGACAAATAAGATAAGTGGCCACGAGCTACTTCAACTGTGAGGGCATAACTGAACATAGAAGCTCATCAAATATATGATGCAAAAGAATAAGAATGAGCCTTCCTCATAAAATGGTAAAGATTTAGTGCAGATGAAGGTCCACAGAGGGCAAGGTGGGCTGGAGAAGAGAGCACTGGCCCAGAGCCGCAGAGCCAGTGGTGGATCTGGTAGAGCCCCGGTCTTGGTGCCTCCTGACTCCTGCTCCAGGCCTCTCTTCTCCTTGGCTCAAAATGACAAACCAAAGCCCCCTGCCCACAGTCCCTTCCCAAGCTTCAAACTGTGGCTTGCAGGGAGGGGTGTCCATGAAGTCCTTAAACCCAGGGAGGGACTTAAGTCTAGACAAGGATTCCTGCAAATTCAAGAAGCGTTCTCCTCGTTGGCTTTTCTAAAGTGACTCACTCACCCTCTCCACCTGTGATGCCCATGCATCTCTCCAGTGCAGCCTGCTACCTTCTTCCACAAGTCCTAACACCTGTCAACAGTAACACCTGTCCTTTTACAGGAATTTCCATCCAGTCACTCAAGCCAGTAACTAAATTCCACACTCTTTCTCATGCCTCATATCCAATGCACCAGTTCAATAGAATCTGCCCCCTAGATATTCCCTTCTCAGCTGCCACTGCCCTACTTCAGGTCTTAAATACTTCACCCAGGTCTTACCAAAATTACCTTTCTCTCTGCTTGGATCTTACTACATTCCCACCTCCACCACCCGGTCTCCACACAGCTACCAAGGAGATCTTCCACATCATGATTATCAAGTCACTAACCTACCTAAATTGTATGATGTTATGGACACTTTTATTGGAGAACAGCATATGTATGATAAAAGGCACAAGTATTAGGTTTTGATGCGTTTTTACAAAGTAAACACACTCATGTAACCCCGTCACAGATCGAGATGTAAATGGTTGCAAGCATCTCAAAAAGCTTGCTCATTCCTTTTTGAAGTCGATACCTTCGGCAGAGGTAACCACTATTCCAACTTGTACCACCATAGAATGCATCTGTCTTTTGCTCAACTTTATGTTTATAAGACCCATATATGTTGCATATTGCAGTAGATTGGTTTTGTCCATTGCTGTATATAGTATTCCATCATGTGACTATAACTCGGTTTACCTGTTCTACTGATCATGGACACTTGGGTTTTTCCCAGTTTGGGGCTATTATAAATAATGCTGCTATGAGCATTCTTAGACATGTATTTTTGGTGCATACATGCACATATTTCTGTTCAATATTCCACCAGGAGTAGAATTGCTGAAGCCCTAAGCTACATGTGTTTTCAACTTCCATAAATATTGCTAATCAGTTTACAAAGTGGTTGAACCAATTTACACTCCCACAAGAAGTGTGTTGCTCCACATCCTCCCCCAAAGTTGGTATTCTCCATCCTTTTTATTTCGGCCATTCCAATAACTATATATCATTTTGTGATTTTAGTTTCCATTCCCCTTATGATTCATGATGTCAAGAGTCTTTTCATATGCTTTTTGGCCACTTCTATATGCTCTTTGATCATGTTATCTGCAAATAGTGAAATTTTTACTTCTTCCTTTCCTATTTGGATGCCTTTTATATCTTTTTCTTCTCTAAGTGCTTGAGCAAATACTTCTAACACAGTGTTAAATAGGAGTGGTGAAAATGGGCATCCTTGTCTTATTCTCAATCTTAGAAGAAGGGCTTTTAGGATTTCTCCATTGAATATGATGTTAGCTGTGGGTTTTTCATATATACCGTTTATCATGTTGAGGAAGTTTCCTTTTATTCCTATCATTTGTAGTGTTTTTATCAGGAAAGAATGTTGTATTTTGTCTACACCTTTTTTTCTGCATCTATAGAGATGATCATTTGATTTTTTTCTTTCAATCTGTTTATGTGGTGTATTACATTGATTGATTTTCTTATGTTAAAGCATCCTTGCATACCAGAGATGAAACCCACTTGGTCATGGTGTATAATTCGTTTGATGTGTTTTTGAATATGATTAGCAAATATTTTGTTGAGGATTTTAGCACCTAAGATAATTGGAGAAATTGGTCTATAGTTTTCTTTTCTTGTGGCATCTTTGTTTGGCTATGGTATTAGGGTGCTGTTTGCATCACTTCTATTTTTGGAAGAGTTTAATCAGGATTTGGCATTAGTTCTTTCTGGAATGTGTGGTAAAATTCACCTGTGGAGCCATCTGGTCCTGGGCTCTTCTTAGTTGGGAGGTATTTGATGACTAATTCTATCTCGTTACTTGTGATTGGTCTATTGAGTTCATCCATTTCTTCTTTTGTCAATGTAGGCTGCCTGTGTATTTCTAAGAATTTGTCCATTTCCTCTAAATTATCCATCTTGTTGAAATATAATTTTTCCAAGTATCCTCTTATTATACTCTTTATTTCTGTGGGGTCAGTGGTGATATCTCCTTCCTTGTTTCTTATTATATGTATTTGCATCTTCTCTCTTTTTTTCTTTGTTAGTCTAGCTAAGGGTTTGTCAATTTTATTGATCTTCTCGAAAAACCAGCTTTTGGTTTTGTTTATTTTTTCCAGTGCTTTCTTACTTTCAATTTCATTTAGTTGTGCTCTAATCTTTGTTATTTCCTTCTTTCTACTTCCTTTGGGGTGAGTTTGTTGTTCTTTTTCTAATTCTTCCAGGTGTGCAGTTAGGTCTTTGATTTTAGCTCTTTCTTCTTTTTAATGTAGGCATTTATGACTATGAATTTTCCTCTCAGTACAGCTTTTGCTGCATCCCATAGGTTTTGACACATTGTGTTATCATTTTCATTCATTTTAAGGTAGTTACTGATTTCTTTTGCGATTTCCTCCTTGACCTATTGTTTGTTCAAGAGTATGTTGTTCAACTTCCATATCTTTGTGCCTAATCTGGTTCTCTGTCCCTTACTGATTTCCAGCTTCATTCCATTGTGGTCAGAAAAATTACTTTGTATAATTTCAATCTTTCTGAATTCATTGAGAGTTGTTCTGTGGCCTAGCAGGTGGTCTAACCCCGAGAATGATCCATGTGCACTCAAGAAGAATGTATATTCTGCTGACATTTGGGTCTAATGTTCTGTATGTGTCTATTAGGTCCTGGTCCTCTAATGTATTATTCAAAGTCTTTGTTTCTTTATTGATTCTCTGTCAAGATGTTCTGTCTAAAGGTGATAATGGTGTATTGAAGTCCCCCACTATAATTGTAGAGGCATTTATTTCTCCACTTAGTTTTTCCAGTGTTTGCCTTATATATTTTGTGGCACCCTGATTATGTGCATAAATGTTTATGATAGTTCTTTCTTCTTGATAGACTATCCCTTTTATTACTATATGGTGTCCATCATTGTTTCTTACAATAGTTTTGCATTTATTGTCTCTTTTGTCTGACATTAATATAGCTACTCCTGCCTTTTTTGGTTATTGTTTGCTTGTAAAATTGTTTTCTAGCCATTTACTTTCAGCTTCCTTGCATCCGTGGGTCTAAGGTGGATTTCTTGTAGACAGTATATGGATGGGTCATGTTTCCTTATCCATTCTGGCAGTCTGTGTCTCTTGACTGGTGAGTTTAATCCATTAACACTTTTTATAATTTATTGAAGTATATCACTCATACATGAACATGCATAAACAATAAGTGTATAGTAAAGGTTGTGAACTTATAAAACAAACATACATAACATCATACAGGGCTCTCATACCTCACCCTACCACCAATACCTTGCATTGTTGTGAAACATTTTGTAACTAATGATTAAAGAACATCCTCAAAATATTACTACTAACCAAAGTATTTTCCCCCAGCCCACCTTATTATTTTTTTATATCATTTATACATGAACTTACATAAACAATAAGTATATAATAAAAGTTGTGAACTTACAAAGCAAACATTCATAACATCAGATAGAGGTCCCATACATCAACTCTCCACCAATACCTTGCATTGTCATGAGACATTTGTTACAAATTTTTAAAGAATATTGTCAAAATCTTACTACTAATTATAGTCCTTATCTTACATTTGGTGTATTTTTCCCCAATCCAACCCTATTATTATTTTTTAAATATGTTTTTATGATAGAAGTTGTAAACTTACAAAATAATCATGTACATGTGCAGAATTCCCAAACAACACCCCTCTATCAACACACCAAACCGTGGGGAACATTTGTTACTGATTATGAGATAATATCATTCTCTTATTACCAGGTGCACAGCATACATTTGGCACACTTTTTCCATACTCCCCCATTATCAACACAGTACATTTTTGGCATAGATGCAAGAATATTACATTATTACTGTTAGCCACACTCCATAAGTCACTCCAGTTGTATTTTTCCCATCTGTCTCTACATTCCCAACACCCTGCAATAGTGATGTACATCTGCTCTAGCTCACAGAGGACACTCTTGCATTGTACCATCAACCACAATTCTCATCCACCTCTGGGTTTTCTGTGCTATTCAGTCCCTAGATTATTCTCTAGCTTTCTGTCATTTGGCATTTACATATCCCTAGACTACCATATTCAGCCACATCCCCATTTATAAACCAGCTATTACTCAGTATAATGTGTTACCATCAACTCTGTACATTTCCACACTTTTACAGTAAAGCCAATTAAAACTTCTACATATATTAAATATCAGTAGTCCATCTCAGTCCTCCTCTTATCTCCTTTAAGAATCCAATACCTACCACCAGGTCTTGAAGATATTTTCCTACATTTTCTTCTAGAAGCTTTATGGTTCTTGCTTTTATATTTAGGTTTTTGATTCATTTTGAGTTAATTTTTGTATAGGGTGTGATATAGGGTCCTCTTTCCTTCTTTTGCTGTGGATATCCAGTTTTCTCAATACCATTTGTTGAATGGACTGTTCTGCCCAAGCTGGGTGGGTTTGACAGGCTAGTCAAAAATCACTTGACCCTAGATGTGAGGGTCTGTTTCTGAACCATCAGTTTGGATCCACTGGTCTATGTGTTTGTCTGTATGCCAGTACCATGCTGTTTTTACCACTGTAGCTAGGTAATATGATTTAAAGTCTGGAAATGAGAGTCCTCCAACTTTGCTTTTCCTTTTTAAGATGTTTCTGGCTATTCAGGACCCCTTACTCTTCCAAATAAATTTGATAATCATGTTTTCCATTTATTTAAAAAATGCTGGTGGAATTTTTATTGGGATTGCATTGATCTGTATATCAATTTGAGTAGAATTGACATCTTAATGACATTTAGTCTTCCAATCCATGAGCATGGAATGTTCTTCCAATTATTTAGGCCTTTTTAAAATTTCTTTTAACAATGAGTTGTAGTTTTCTGAACACAAGTGCTTTACATCGTTGGCTAAGTTTATTCCTGAATATTTGGGATTTGTCTGCCACATTTTATTTTCACCACTCTTTCAACACTTTTAGTTATTTTTATTGATTTAATCTTCATTTCTAGACTCTCTTCCAGGCCTCTCTCTCCTGTCTTTTCTTTTCAGGCTGTAGCACACCTGTTAGTATTTTCTGCAAAGGAAATGTCCTTCAATAAGGTTGGGAAGTTTTCTACCATTATTTCTTCAAATATTCCTTCTGCCCCTTTTTCCTTCTCATCTCCTTCTGGGACACCCATGACACATATGTTTGCACATCTCTTGCTGTCGTTTATTTCCCTGAGTACTTGTTCATGTTTTTCCAATCTTTTCTTCATCTGTCCTTTTGTATGTTCACTTTCAGGGGCCATATCTTTAAGCTCACCAATCCTTTTTCTGCCTCCTCAAATCTGCTATTATATGATGCCAGTGTGTATTTTTTATTTCATTTATTGCACCTTTCGTTCCCATAAGATCTGCTATTTTTCTATGTATACTTCCAAATTCTTCTTTGTGCTCATCCAATGTCTTCTTAATATCCCTAATTTCTTTAGCCATCTCATTGAATTTATTAAGAAGATTTGTTTGAACATCTATGATTAGTTGTCTTAACTCCTTTATGTCATCTGGAGGCTTATCTTGTTCCTTTAACTGGGCCATATCTTCCTGTTTCTTGGTGTGGGTTGTAATTTTTTGCTGGTGTCTTGGCATCTGGCTTAGTAGATGTGATTTTTCAGGGTGCAGTTTTTCTCCTTAGTTTAGGGCTTCCTGTCCTTCTCCCTTACTGGTTGTGTAGTAGGAGCCAAGGATGCAGTTGGTGCTATAAGCTGTGGAGGCTCAAGCTGCCCTCAGTGCCCCAAGGACCAATGAAGCTTCTCCCAACTTTCTCCTTTGCCAGGGCCAGGGACAGAGCCACAGCTGTGTGGAATAATCCAACTCATGCAGGCCTAGACAGACTGTAGTTGCCCAGAGAGACTGATGAAGCTTCATGCCCCTTTCTTCCGTGCCTGGGGCAGGGATGGAGCTGCAGGTGTGGGCAGCAATCTATGCAGTGCAGGTCCAAAATGACCGCAGTTACCCTAGTAGAATTCTGATTATTCAGTCTGTGTCTGCCAAATGTACCTGCAGTTACCTGGATAGGCTGGTGCAGGTCCCACCAGCTTCCTCCCTGCTACAGTTTGGGCTGAAGCCTAGGCTAGGGCTGCAGGCCAATCTGGATGAAAGAAACTGGTCTCTACCATCACTGTGATTTTCAGTCAGCCCAGCTTCCCCTCATGCTGGGGGTGGAGTCAAAACGTTGTCTACCAGCCTCTTTCCGACTTGGACAGGTTCAGCTGAATTTACTAATCAGTAGCTGAAATCTGTGGCCAACCGTCTCTTCCCCCCCTGTTTTTGGGAAATGGAGCTTCCAATTCACACCACAGAATAGCTCCTGGGGTGGCTTGTGCTGCCAGAGTAGGATGATCACCGGCCTCCACAGTGTGGCCTTTAGTTTCCTGGAGAAGATGGCACAGCTCTCCCCAGCTTCTTCCCTGCCTAAGGTGGGCCTGGGGCTTAGGCTAGAGCTGCAATCTGATCTAGATGGAAAGAAGCCGGTTCCTCCCAGCACTGTGATTTTCAGTCAGCACCGCTTCCCCTCGTGTCAGGTGTGGAGTTAAGATGGCAGCTACCGGCCTCTTTCTGACTTGCACAGGTTTAGAATTTCGCTGTTCTTAGAATTACACTTTAGCCAGCCAAATTTACTAATCAGTAGCTGAAGTTGGTGCCCAACCGTCTCTTCCTCTCCCATTTTTGGGAAGTGGAGCTTCCACTTCCAGCTGCAGAATAGCTCCAAAGGTGACTTTTTCCTCCAGTGGAGGATGGGCACTGGCCTCCGGGGCATCGAGGGCTCTACTTATGAATCTTCTCTGCAGATGGGCAATCTCCTCCTTCCATGCTTTTAAGGATGTTGCACTTCTGGTCTCCTGGAGCCCCAAACAGGTGCTTTAGATGGCTCTGGGTGATTCCTAACTGCCCTGTAGCAGGAGCTCCTTACTCTGCCACCATCTTGCTGGTTGTCCTAATCCATTAACATTTAATGTTATTACTGTCCAGGAATTACTTACATTAGCCATATTATATTTTGGTTTATGTATGCCATATGTTTTTTGTTTTTTTTTCCTCTCTGTATCCTTTTTAGTTTTTCTTTTTTTTTTTCTTTTAAAGATTTATTTGTTTACTTTATCCATTTTAAACCCCCCCTTCCCCATTTTGCTGTTTTGTGTCCATTCGCTGGGCAATTCTCTGTGTCTGTTTCCTGCCATCTCTTCTCATCCTCCTCCTCCAGTCTTCACCAGGATTTGATCCTGGAGATCTCCAATGTAGGAGAGAGGTGTTCTGCCACCTGCACCACCTTGGTTCCTGGTTTTCAGTGCTTTCAGAGCATCTCGTCTTGTCTCTCCCCTGCGTCTCTCTCCTGTTACGTCATCATCCTGCTGCATGGCTCCCGGGGCCTGGTGGCTCACCGGCACACAGAGCCTGGCAGCCCATGCGCCTTCTATATATTTTTTTTTAATTTTACTGGGAGGTTCCAGGGATCGAACCCAGGTCCCTCCATATGGAAGACGGACGCCCAACCATTTGAGCCACATCCGCCCGCCTTTAGTTTTTCTTACACTTTCCTCCAACTCTTTCTCTCCTGTTTTTTCCTTTCTACCTGCAGAACTCTCTTCAGTAGTTCTTGAAGTGCAGATTTCTTATTGACATACTCTCTTAATTTCTGTTTATCTGTGAATATTTTGAACTCTCCCTCGTTTTTGAATGCCAGTTTTGCTGGACAGAGAATTCTTAGCAAGAAGTTTTTTTCTTTTAGCTCCTTAACTATGTCATACCACTGCCTTCTTGCCTCTATGGTTTCAGATGAGAAATCAGCACTTAATCTTATCGAGCTTTCCTTTTATGTGATGGTTCTCTTTTCTCTTGCTGCCTTCAGTATTCTCTCTTTGTCTTGAGCATTGGACAATTTTACAAATATGTGTCTTGGAGTAGGCCTGTTAGAATTTACACTGTTTGGGGTACGCTGTGCTTCCTGGACATGTATGTCCATGTCCTTAAATAGGGTTGGGAAGTTTTCAACCATTATTTCCTCCAAAACACCTTCTGTCCCCTTTCCCTTCTCTTCTCCCTCTGGGATGCCCATAATATGCCATATGTTTGTGCATTTCATGTTGTCATTCAAATCCCTGAGTCCCTGCTGGATTTCTTCTATCTTTTTATCTATCTGTTCTACTATCTGTTTGATTTCAGCTGTACTGTTTTCCACATTGCTGATTCTTTCCTCTCCATGTTCAAATCTGTGGATATGTGCTTCCATTGTATTTTTGATTTCTTGTATTGTGCCATTCATTGCCATCATATCCATTATATTTTTATGTATATTTACAATTTATTCAGTGTGTTCTCCCAGTGTCTTCTTAATATCCTTACTCTCTTCCTTCACTTCATTAAGTTGATTCATGATATTTGTTTGGACGTCTCTGATTAGTTGTTCCATGTTCTGCATCTCCTCCTGTTTTTTAGTTGGTTCATTGGATTGGGCCATGTCTTCCTGTTTCTTAGTATGGGTTGTAATTTTTTGTTGGTGTCTAGGCATGGGTTTATCTTGAAGAGTATGTTCAGTTGATTAGCTTCTCTTTCTAATCTAGAGTTTTATTTTGTTGTTTTGTGTGTGTGTGGTCAGTTTTCACTTTGACACTTCGTTCCTCTTATTCTGTTTCCTTGCTGTTGTCTACATTCCCTTGGGGAAAAAAATTAGAGCCAGAGAAAAGGAAAGAAGTATGAACAGAGAAAGGGTAATAGTAATGATAATAGTAAAAGGTAGAAGAGGAGCTGTGTAAGACCTAGGAAAATAAGTAATTAACTCGGGTAAGAAGTGCAGAGGAATAAGAGTAAAAAGGTGGAATACAAACAATGAAATGAGAAACTGAATAGAGAAAAAGATATAGAATGGGGAAGGAAGGAAGGAAGGAAGGAAGGAAGGAAGGAAGGAAGGAAGGAAGGAAGGAAGGAAGGAAGGAAGGAAGGAAGGAAGGAAGGAAGGAAGGAAGGAAGGAAGAGGAAGGAAGGAAGGAAGGAAGGAAGGAAAAAAAAACAGAAAAAAGGAGAGAGAAATAAGAACAAGAAAAATTGAAGACCAAACAACAAAAAAATTTGGAATGAAAGAACAACAGAAAGCAGAAGATAGAAAGATGAAGGAAGGAAAGAAATAGCATAGATAGACAAAATTGGTAAACAAAAAAAAAAGGGAAACAAAGGAAGGGAAAGCACAAGAAAGAAGAAACAAAAGAGCAGCAAATAATTAACAACAAAAGAGGGTAGAGAAAGGATAAGGGAAGGAAAAAAGAACAACAACAACAACAAAAAAAAAAAAAAACACAAGCAAACAAACAAGCAAACAAAAACCATGGAAAAACAACCTTCCCTCTTGGCCCCTAAGGAGCCCGTGTTCATCAGTCAGTTACCCTGCAGCCTGCCCTCTGCAGGTTTTGAACTGGGTTTTAGCAAGTAAACCAAGTTAAATTGAAAAAAGGAAACTTTTTAAAGAAAAATAAGAGATCCAAGAAAAGCTAATACAAAAAGAATGTCTATATGTTTCCTGTCCCAAAGTACCAGCTGCATGTCTGATAACCAGGTGGATCACTTCTCTAAAAAGAGCCAGGCATCAAACCAGTGACCTCGTGTATTCGAGGCGGGCAGTCCTCCACTGAGCTAAACTTTCCCCTCGGGTCAGTTAGCCTCTGAGAAAGGCATCCTCCCACCTTCCCTAGGCAGGTTAGTCTTTGCAGTTGGCCAGAGTCCTGCTGATCAGGCACCTGCCCCCGCCCCTTTCTAGTCTAATTGCTTTCTCTCCCAGGGCAGCTGGGCATGACAGCCTGTGTCCTTCCCCTCTCCTGGTCAGGTTGAGGTCCCTTCTGGGACTCAAAGGGGACCTTGTTGACCAAAGTCACCACAAGGAAACCACTCTCGACCCTCTCCCAGAGCCCTCCTCCCCCCAGAGGACCCTAAATAGGCCCTTGAAGCTTGCTGAGGCTCCCTACCGCCTGCCTCCCTTAGGGGAGCTGGAAGTTTGACAGTCTTCAGCACAGGACTAGTCAATTGCGTGTCTCTGCCCTCACCCCACCCAAGTTCCTCTCTCCCAGGGCAGCTGGGTGCCTCAGGCTGCCTGAGCAGACTCCCCTCTCCCCTCTCCCGGGGACCATGTCAGTGCCGGCTGCTATAATCCCCAAAGTTCCAAGGGGGCCCAGGTAACCCCACTCCATCCTTCACCAGAACCCCCTTCCTCCCACAGTTAAGGGGTTCACGGAGGCTTTTTGCCTCGAGGGTGGGGCTTAGCCACCCACCGTTTCCAGCCTCAGGGGCGAGAAAGTTTCGGATTTCCTTTGGACTCTTTATCTCTTTGTCCAATTCCCTCCAGATTGATACCCTGAAGCCTCCTGCTCTGTGGTTTCCCAAAACAGCTCACGTGGTAGGATTTTGCCCTTCTCAGCGGCTTTTTGGAAGAGAGTTCGGGAGTGCCCAGCTAAGCTTGCTCCAGCTTGCCGCTGTCTCTCAGTAGCCCGTCTGCACATTCAGAATCCAATTTTTCTGAATTACTTTTTAATTTATTTACTAGAGAAGTTGTAGGTTTACAAAAAATCATGCAAAAACAGAGTTCTATGTACCACCCTCCACACACACATATACAGTTTTTCCTATTCGTAACACTTTGCATTAGTGCAGTAACTTCGTTACAATTCATGAAACAATGTTACTATAATTCAACTGTTAACTATAGTCCATAGTTTACATTAGAGTTCACTGTTTGTGTTGTACAGTTCTATGGTATGGCCTTTTTTTTTTTTTTTAACAATTTTGATCTAGTAACATACATACAACTTGAAATTTCTCCCTTTAACCACATTCAAATATATAATTCAGTAGTGTAAATCACATTCAAAATATTGTGCTACCATCACCACCATCCATTACCAAAACTTTTCCATCACCCCCAAAAGGAAACTGTACCAATAAAGCATTATTTCCCCATTCTCTGCCCCCACCCAGGCCCTGGTAAACTGCAGTCCAGTCCCTGACTCTTTGAATTTGTTTAATCCAATTATTCCATACCAATGAGATCATATGCTATCTGTTCTTTTGTGTCTGGCTTCTTTCACAGAACATGATGTCTTCGAGGTTTATCCATGTTGACATATGTATCAGGACTCCATTTCTCTTTATGGAAGAAGAGTATTCAGTTGCATGGATACATCCACAGTTTGTGTGTGCATTCTTCTGTTGTTGGAGGCATGGGTTGCTCCCATCTTTTGGCAGTTGTGAGTGATGCTGCTATGAATAGCACTGGGCAGATATCTGTTGGAGTCCCTGCTTTAAATTCTTTGGGGTATATACCTGGAAGCAGGATTGCCAGGCCCTGCTTAGCTTTCTGAGGAACTGCCAAACTGCTTTCCACAGCAGCTGCACACTTTACGTTCCCACCAGCAATGAAAGAGTGCTCCGATTTCTCTACATCCTCTCTGACACCACTTGTTATTTTCCACTTTTTTAGTAGTAGCCATTCCAGTGGGTGTGAAATGGTATATTATTGTGGCTTTAATATGCATTTCCCTGATGGCTAATGATGATGAACATTTTTCATGTGCTTTTTGGCCATTTGTATATCTTCTTTGGGGAGATGTCTGTTCAAGTTTTTGCCCATTTTTTGACTGAGTTGTTTGTCTTTTTGTTATTAATTTGAAGGACTTATGTACATATTCTGGATATTAAACCTTTATTGGATATGTGATTTCCAAATATTTTCTCCCATTGTGTAGGTTGTCATTTTACTTTCATGATAAATTCCCTTGAGGAAAAAAAGTTTTTAGTTTAGATGGGGTCTCATTTATCTATTTTTCTTTTGTTGCTTGTGCTTTGGGTGTAAAGTCTAAGTAACCATTGCCTAACACAAGATTGCCTGAAGATACTTTCCTACATTGTCTTCCAGGAGTTTGATAGTTCTAGCTCTTAAATTTAGGTCTTTGATCCATTCTGAATTGATTTTTGTATATGGTGTGAGAGAAGGGTCCTCCTTTTTTTTGCAAATGGAGAACCAGTTTTCCTAGCACCATTTGTTGATGAGACTGTTCTTTCCCAATTGAGTGGTCATTGCCCCCTTGTCAAAAATCCACTGGCCATAAATATGATGGTTGATTTCTGAGCTCTCAATTCTATTCCATTGGCCTATATGTCTGTCCTGGTGCCAGTTCCATGCTGTTTAGGTTACTGTGGCTTTCTAATAAGTTTTAGATGGGGGAGTGTGAGTCCTCCAGCTACAATCCTCCTTCTCAGATGGCTACATCTATTCAGGGCCACTTACCCTTCCATATAACTTGATGATTAACTTTTCTATTTCTGTAAAGAAAGTTGTTGGAATTTTTATTGGGATTGCATTGAATCTATAAATTGCTTTGGGTAGTATTGACATCTTAATGATATTTAGTCTTCTAATCCATGAATGGAATGTCCTTCCATTTATATGTCTTCTTCGATTTCTTTGAACAATGTTCTGTAGTTTTCTATCACAGGTCCTTTACATTCTTGGTTAAATTTATTCCTAGATATTTGATTCTTTTAGTTGCTATCATGAATGGAATTTTTTTCTTGATTTCTTCTTCCAATTGCTCATTGCTTGTGTATAGAAGCATTACTAACTTTTGGGTGTAGATCTTTCTGACAGTTTAAAGCTTTGTGGGAATCCCAGAAAAGATCATGTTCTTGGAATTAATCCACTCCTGTGGGTGTGGGACCCTTTGATTGGATTGAATTCTGTTGGGGGCCTTTGATTGGAGTACTGCAGTGAGGTGTGACCCAGGGTGGGTCTCGACCCTTTTACTGGAATCTTATATAAATGGGAGAAACGTGCAGAGACACACAGAGAAAGAGCTGTTATTTTATCCTAACATGTGAGGGAGGATTCCAGGATAATGTGCAACCTGGAGACTGAGAGGGGGGTGGGCGGTACTGAGAGCTGAGAGATGAGCCATATGCCTGATTGTCCACAGCTGAGCACAGGGGAAAAGCGAGCCTGGAGGAAAAGGCAGAGACCAGCCACCATTTTGCCTTGCTACATGGCAGGAGTCCAGGGCCACCAGCAGCCATCATCTCCTGATGATGCCTTGATTTGTACATTTCCAGAGCCTTGGAAATGTAACATTTTACCCTAATAAAGTCCCATTATAAAAACCATCCCATCTCTGGTCTTTTGCATTGGCAGCCCTTAGCAAACTAAAACAATCTTGTACCCCACCACTTTGCTGAGTTAATTTATTAGTTTTGGTAGCTTTGTTGTGGATTTTTCAGGATTTTCTGTATATAGGATCATATCATCTGCAAATAGGGAGAGTTTTACTTCTTTTTTCAATTTGGATGCTTATTTTTTTTTTTTTTTTTTTTTGCCTTATTGCTATGGCAAGAACTTCCAGTATCATGTTTAATAGCAACGGGGACAGTGGGCATCTGTGTCTTGTTTCTGATCTTAGAGGGAAAGCTTTCAGAAAGAACCAACTTTTGGTTTCATTGATTCTTTCTAAGGTTTTTTTAAATTCTCTATTTCACTTATCTTTATTCTTTGTTATTTCCTTTCTTCTTCGTACTTTGGGTTTAGTTTCCTCTTCTTTTTCTATATCCTCCAGTTTTGAAATTAGGTCTCAGATTTGAGATCTTTCTTCTTTTTAATATGAGCATCTAGGGCTATAAGTTTCCCTTACAGCACTGCCTTTGCTGCATCCCATAAGTTTGGGTATGCTGTGTTTTCATTTTCATTTGCCTCAGTATATTCCCTTTTTCCCTTGTAATATCTTCTTTGACCCATTGTATTATTTAATTTCCACATATTTGTGAATTTTCCAATTCTCCCTCTCTTATTCACTTCTAACTTCATTCCATTGTGGTCAGAATGATACGTCATATTATTTCATTATTTTTTAATGTATTGAGACTTGTTTTGTGATCTAACATATGGTCTAGCCTGGACAATGACCCATGTACACTAGAGAAGAATGTGTATTCTGCTGCTGTTGGGTGAAATATTCTATATATGTATTTTACATCTAGTTGGTTTATAGTATCACTGAAGCCTTCTATTTTCTTATTGATCTTCTGTCTAAATGTACTATCCATTATTGAATATGGTGTATTGAGTCTCCTACTCTAAATGGATAACCATGTCTTTCTCCTTTCAAATCTGTCCATATTTGCTTCATGTATTTTGGGGCTCTGCCATTATGTGCATGTATAATTATAATTGCTGTGTCTTCTTATTAAATTGACACATCTGTCAGTATGTATTGACCTTCTTTGAACCTTGTAACGGTTTTGACTTAAAGTCTAGTTTATCTGATATTAGTAAAGCTACCTGAGCACTCTTTTGGGTATTATTTACATGGAATATTTTTCCTAACTTTTTACTTTCATCATATTTGAGTATCTTGTATGGATATAAAATTCTTGGTTGGCAATTGTTTTCTTTCAGCACTTTAATATATCTTCCTACTGCCTTCTTGCCTCCATGGATTCAGATGAGAAATTGGCACTTTATCTTTTGGGGGCTTCCTTGAACATAACATGTTGATTTTCTCTTGCAGCTTTCAGAACTCTCCCCTTGTTTTTGGCACTGAACAGTTTGACTACTATGAGTCTGGACATGCTTCTCTTTGAGTTTATCCTGTTTGGGGTTCATTGGGCATCTTGAATGTACATATTCATGTTTTTTTGCTAAAGTTGGGAAGTTTTCTGCCATTATTTCTTTGCATGTTCCTTCTGCCATTCTCTCTCTCCTTCTGGGATTCCCATGATGCATAATTGGTATGCTTGATGGTGTCCCTTGGGTGTTTTAGGCTCTGTTTCCTTTTATTCATTCTTTTTTTAAAATTTGGGTTGTGGCAGTTTGAGATTATTTATGAATTCCAAAAAGAGAGATTATGTTTGAAAACGGGTCTGTCCCTCTGGGCGTGATGCCCTTTGATTGTATTATATTCAGCTGAGATGTCTTTGATTAAATTATGTTAAGATTAGGGCTTTGATTTGACCACATCAGTAGAGTGTAACCCAGGTTAAGTCCCTGCCCCCTTTGTGGGCTATATAAATGGACACTCAGTCAAAGAAAACAGAGAACATGGAAAAAGACATGACAGAGGAGAGGACTTTGTTTTGGTGCTAGAGCCCTGGGGAGAGCTGAGTCATCCACCTGATAGTTTGCAGCTGTAGAGAACAAAGCAGCTGAGCCCTGTGCCAGCCTACAGCTGAGATTGGAAGAAGCTGGGCCCATGGAGCCTTAAGTGGAAAGAGGAAGGTGAACCCTCACAGACATCACCCACCATCTTGCTTCAACACGTGGTAACAGACTTTGGTGGGAAAAGTAACCTTGAGTTGGACTCTTTAGGGCCTTGTGACTGTAAGCTTCTACCCCAAATAAATACCCTTTATAAAAGCCAACAGAGTTCTGGGACTTTGCATCAGCACCCCTTTTGGATGTTACCCGGGTCATCAGCCTGAATCATTTCAATTGTTTTGTCTTTGAATTCACTGATTCTTTCTTCCTCCAGTTTCAATCTGCTGTTGAAACCCTCTACAGAATTTTTTTTATTTCAGTTATTGTGTTCTTCAACTCCAGTATTTCTTTTTGGTTCCTTTTTAAAATTTCCCTTCTTTATAGAGATTCTTCTTATATTGTTCATTCATCATTTACCTGATTTCCTTTAGTCTTTCCCTGTTTTTTTAAATGTCTTTGAACATATTGAGGATTACTTTTTTTAAGTCTTTGTCCCGTATATGTTCAAAATCTCGTCTTCTTCATTGATAGTTTCTAGATTTTCATCTAGAAAATAAATAATAGGAAATGTGGCCCATACACATTTGTATGGGCCACATTTCCTGTTTATTTGTTTGGAACCTTTTGTTGTACACTGTACCTTTTAATATTTTAAAGTGTTAATTCTGGGATTTAGTCTCTGAGTTGTCTGTTCCTTAAGTTTGTACCTAGCTAGTGATATTAAAGATATTTCCTTGGTTGTCAGGAGCTAACAACAACAAAAAATGCACAAAACATCTTTCACATTGCTTGCAAATCGGCCCTGTCACAGCTGGTACTCTCCTTCAGAGTTTAGCCTCTTATCATGAAGAGCAGGGAGCAGATGTGGTTCAAGGAGTTGAGCACCTGCTTCCCACATGGGAGGTCCCAGTTCAGCTACCGGTGCCTCCTAAAAAATTTAAACTGACAACAAGCAAAACAAATGATAAAACCAACTCAGGGGAGCCAATGCGGCTCAGTGGTTGACTGCCGGCTTCCCACTTATGAAGACCTGGGTTCAATCCCCAGCCCCCAGTACCTAAAAAAAAAAAAAGAGCAGCCTGAGGAGAATGTGAAATACAGGGACCTCTCCATCTTTTCTGGAGCTGCATCTTGTCCTGAGCTTGTGCTTGCTCTTGGCCTTAGGAATAACCCTATTAAAAGAATTCCAATTCATCTCTGATTCCTATGAAATAAACTTTCTCACCTTCCCAGGTACTCTGTTAATCCTTTGCCCTGGACTGGTTTGACTTGATTGTTTCTCTTACTGCTTATCTGTCTGCAAACTGCTTTTGCCCCCAGGGTAAGTCCTGGGAGGGTGAGCCAGAGATGAGTTCCTTGGCGCAGGCTTTCAGGCTTCCACCTGATAGATTGATACCAACATATAGGCCCCCCAGTATATGCATAGGAGTTACTCTGTGTATTAGTCAGGGCTCTCTCAGGAAACAGAATCCACAGGAGATATCTGTCAATAATATGAGATTTTATAAGAGTCTCTCACGTGACTGTGGGGATGCACAAGTCCAGGTTCTGCAGGCAGGCTGCAAACCAGGGGCTCTGATGAAAGTCCAATGAAAGGTCCTTGATGAGTTTCTGGAGAAGTTGGCTGTCCAAAGATGAGCTGGGAAATTCTCCCTGAAGGTTGAAATCACTTCCCCTTTTGAGGCATTCAACTAAGTTGGATAAAAGCGTCACCCATTGCTGATGCAATCTCCTTGATTGATGCAAATGTAATCAGCCATCCACTCAGTAAACTCACTGGTGACTGAAGTCCATAAATGTTCTTGTATTACAGTTAGCTCAGTGCTTGCTGGACCAAACACCTGGACACAATTACCTGGCCGAGTTGACACATTAGCCTAACCATCACAGTCCACCCCTTGTTAACTCAGCAGCCATACACATTACCCTAAACCATACTTAGTCTCTAAGTAAAAACAATAACAGACAAGCATACATATATATTTCCACCTAACAATGTTCAACTCACCTGAGTACAACCAGAAAAGCATTAATTCCCTACAGAATAGGGTACAAGTCCTTGGGTAATATTCACTCTTAAACTTGACATCCTTAAATATTATGACATGAAATGAATAAAACTATTCATATGCTATGGGAAAAGAATGGGGAAGAAAACAAAGAAATTTGTTTTGTGTACATATAGAATCATACTCATAATGAAACAAAGAAAAAAGTTTCATGACTATTATGGTCCTCGTTTCTGTAACTGGTCAAGTGGTCGAAGTTCATATTTATCACTACCTTCTTCCACTACCCATTCCATGTTCCCATTACCCTCAGCAAGCACATCAGCTGGCCGTGGTTCTTTGCCTGGTGGGGTGACCCAAACTTTCATTCCTGAAGATTCTGGGCCATTCTTAGTCCTGCTTGGATTGGTTTGTTGCAAGTTTCCATTTACTTTAATCACAGGGCATGTCAGTAATAGGAGACGCCCTAGAGGATCTCCTGCATTCCAGGCAAACTCTTCTGTATCCCCATTGTGTAGATGTAGTCCTATTCCCTCTTGATAGTCAGGATCAATCACCCCAGCCAGTACAGTAATTCCCTTCTTTGCCTGTTGATTCACAGGTAAGAGGAGACCAAAGTGGTCAGGTGGCAGTCTTAACTTCCAGTTCAATGGAATCATTGTTGTGTTCCCTGGTGGCAGCACTCCTCCTTTGGGACTAAAACCTGTAGACCAGCAGAGCTTAAGGTTGCAGGGACAGGAAGCAAAAATTTCCCTAATGGGTCACTAGGAGTAATAGTGAGTGGTGCCACTCCCATTTCCACCCCTTGATGCCTGGACCCATGAATCCTGGCTATGGGAGAAACAGCACCATAGAGAGGACGCTGATTCAGAGCATACACAGCCTCCTGGAGAACATTGCCCCAGTCCTGCAAGGTATTGCCACCTAGTTGTCACCATAATTGAGTCTTCAAAAGGCCATTCCACCATTCTGTTAATCCAGCTGCTTCAGGGTGATGGGAAACATGGTAAGACCAATGAATTCCATGGGCATATGCCCATTCCCACACATCATTTCCTGTGAAATGGATTCCTTGATCAGAAACAATGCTGTGTGGAATGCCATGGCAGTAGATAAGACATTCGATAAGTCCACGGATTGTACTTTTGGAAAAAGCATTGAGTGAGGGAAATGCAAACCCATTACCAGAGTATATGTCAATTCCAGTTAAAACAAATCTCTGCCCCTTCCATGGTGGAAGTGGCCCAATGTAGTCAACCTGCCACCAGGTAGCAGGCTGGTCACCTCGAGGAATGGTGCCATATTGGGGGCTGAGTGTGGGTCTCTGCTGCTGGCAGATTGGGCCTTCAGCAGTGGCTGTAGCCAAGTCAGCCTTGGTGAGGGGAAGTCCATGTTGCTGAGCCCATGCATAACCTCCATCTCTACCTCCATGGCCACTTTGTTCATGAGCCCATTAGGCAATGACAGGAGTGGCTGGGGAAAGAGGCTGAGCATTAGTCACAGAGCAGGTCATCTTATCCACTTGATTATTGAAATCTTCCTCTGCTGAAGTCACCCTCTGGTGAGCATTCATGTGGGACACAAATATGTTCATGTTTTTTGCCCACTCAGAAAGGTCTATCCACATACCTCTTCCCCAGAGCTCATTGTCACCAATTTTCCAATCATGTTCCTTCCAAGTCCCTGACTGTCCAGCCAAACCATTGGCAACAGTCCATGAATCAGTGTACAAATGCACCTCTGGCCATTTCTTCTTCCAAGCAAAATGAACAACTAGTGCACTGTTTGAAGTTCTGCCCACTAGGAGGATTTGCCCTCACTGCTAGCCTTCAAGGATATCCCAGAAAAAGCCTGCAGTGCTGCAACTGTCCACTTTTGGGTGTTACCTGCATATCGTGCAGAACCATCTGTAAACCAGGCCCGAGTTTTCTCATCCTCAGTCAACTGATTGTAAGGGACTCCCCAAGAGGCCAAAGCAGTGGGCTGGGGAAGAGACGGTAACACGGCAGGGGTGGTGACCATGGGCATTTGGGCTACTTCCTCATGTAACTTACTTTGTGCCTTCAGGACCCGCTCAAGCCCTATCTCGTATATACAACTTCCACTTTATTATGGAGTGCTGCTGTGCACACCCAACTTTATGGTTCGGTGGGTCAGACAATACCCAGCTCATGATAGGCAACTCAGGTCTCATGGTAACTTGATGGCCCATGGTTAAGCGTTCAGTCTCTACTAAGGCCCAGTAGCAAGCCAAAAGCTGCTTCTCAAAAGGGGAGCAGTTATCTGCAGAGGATGGCAAGGCTATGCTCCAAAATCCTAAGGGTCTGCATTGTGATTCCCCTATAGGGGCTGCCAAAGGCTCCAGACAGCATCTCTATTTGCCACTGAAACTTCTAGCACCATTGGATCTGCTGGATCGTATGGCCCAAGTGGCAGTGCAGCTTGCACAGCAGCCTGGATCTGTCGCAGGGCCTCCTCTTGTTCTAGTCCCCAATCAAAACTAGCAGCTTTTCTGGTCACTTGGTAAATGGGCTGGAGTAGCACACCCCAATGAGGAATGTGTTGTCTTCAAAATCTGAAAAGGCCAACTAAGCGTTGTACCTCTTTTTTGGTCATAGGAGGGGCCAGATGCAACAGCTTATCCTCTACTTTAGAAGGGATATCTCGACAGGCCCCACACCACTGGACACCTAGAAAGTTCACTGAGGGGAAGGACCTTGTATTTTTGTTGGATTTATCTCCCATCCTCTCTCACGCAAATGCCTTACCAATAAATCTAGAGTCTTTGCCACTTCTTATTCACTAGGTCCTATCAACATGATATCATCAATATAATGGACCAGTGTGATGTCTCGTGGGAGGGAGAGACAATCAAGGTCCCTGCGGACAATATTATGACACAGGGCTGGAGAGTTGATATACCCCTGAGGCAGGACAGTGAAGGTATACTGCTGGCCTTGCCAGCTGAAAGCAAACTGTTTCTGGTGGTCCTTACTAATGGCAATTGAGAAAAAAGCATTTGCCAGATACCTGCTACATACCAGGTACCAGGGGAAGTGCTGATTTGCTCAAGCAATGATACCACATCTGAGACAGCAGCTGCAATTGGAGTCACTGCCTGGTTAAATTTACGATAATCTACTGTCATCCGCCAAGATCCATCTGTTTTCTGCACAGGCCAAATAGGAGAGTTGAATGGGGATGTGGTGTGAATCACCACCTCTGCATCCTTCAAATCCTTTATGGTGGCACTAATCTCTGCAATCCCTCCAGGAATCCAGTATTGCCTTTGATTTACTATTTTGCTAGGCAGGGGCAGTTCTGGTGGCTTCCACTCGGCCTTTCCAACCATAATAGCCCTCACTCCACAAGTCAGGCATCCAATGTGGGGATTCTGCCAGTTACTGAGTATGTCTATTCCAATTATGCATTCTGGAACTGGGGAAATAACCACAGAATGGGTCCGGGGACCCACTGGACCCACTGTGAGACGGACCTGAGCTAAAACTCCATCAATCACCTGACGTCCATAAGCCCCCACTCTGACTGGTGGACCACAGTGACGTTTTGGGTCTCCTGGAATTAATGTGATTTCTGAGCCAGTGTCTAATAATCCCCAAAATGTCTGATCATTTCCTTTTCCCCAATGCTCAGTTACTCTGGTAAAAGTCCATATGTCTCCTTGGGGAAAGGTGGGAGGAAGATGAACAGTATAAATTTTTGGCAGTTTTACAGAATCCTTCCCCAAGGGGACCTGGCCTTCTCCTCATTCAAGGGGCTCTGGGTCTGTAAACTGTCTCAGGTCTGGGAAATGATTAAGGGGCCGTGATTCTCTGCGTCTGTAATTTGAGTTAGGGTTTTGTTTACTTGACCTAGAACTCTTCTGCTTATATAGATCCAGAAGAAATTTAGTAGACTGCCCATCTATTTCACTTCTAGGTACCCCATGATGTATTAGCCAATGCCATAACTCCAAGCAGCTCAGACTATTTTGAGTGCTGCTCTGAATCTGTCTTTCATTGCAGTAGCCACGCCCAGCTTGCCTTTGGCAATTAACTGCCGATCCTTTGACTTTTACCGACCAATATCCAGTCATCCCCATAATGTTTAAGGATTCCAATTCCATTACAGCCCTCCCTACAGTAATATCTAGACTACAGAGAAGAGCAACCACAGAGCTCTTCAGAGAAGATGGGGTTAGTCTTACAAATTTATTCCTCACAGTCCTGGTTAGAGGTGTGTCCTCTGGACATTCCTGGGTTGGGTGGGCAGGTCTCAAATGGTAAATCCATTCTAGCATTCCAATCTCTTTAAGCCTTTAAATTCCCTCTTCTACTGTATACCAGGGTAAATCAGGGCATCTCACCCTCAGACATGCAAGGCCATCGTTTGGTCCATGTTCCAGTCAGCCACCCAAACAAACTGTTAGAGCCCTTCCTAACCCCTCGAGCTACAGCACTGAATCCAGAATTTCTGCTTAGTGGGCCCATATCAATAAATTCAGCCTGATCCAACTTTATATTCCTTCCACCATTATCCCACACATACTCCCCTGATTTCTGTCTATGTAAGTTGGAAAACTCATGCAGTTCTTTCAGAGTATAGCGTATTTCCTCATGGGTCATACTTTGTATTTCACCTTTAGGGGCTTGTTGTGATTTTAATCTAGTAATAAGTCTCCAAGGCAAGAGGGATGTGGGGGTGGGTAAGGAGAAGGATTAGAAATGTCTTGCAAGCTACTGACCTCAGGGCATTCCTCTGCATTTTCTTCTGGTGAGACAGGATTAATCTCTTCAGGCAGGGGTTAGAAGGCAGATTTCTCAGGGCAGACTGCAGGCTGGGCAGTGCATGCTGGAGTTTGGCTGGTATCTGCCTCAGGGCTGGGAGGAGGTCCAGACTCCCTGGGGTAGGCCAGAGGTGGGAAGTGCAGGCTTCAGTTTGGTTGTTACCCCCACTTTAGGGCTGGGAGGAGGCCCAGACTCCCTGGGGCAGGCTGGAGGCTGGGTGATACAAGGTTGACAAGGTGTGGTCTCCACAGGGCAGGCCATTGAGGGTTTATCTGGGAAAGTCTCAGCAGAATTTAGAGGTCCAGGTCCCCACCAATATTATCATCATCCCATATGTCTCTGTCCCAATCCTCGGGGTTCCACTCCTTTCCAATCAATGCCTTCACTTTAATTGCAGAAACCCTGCGAGGTTGAGATTTTAGTTTCCTCTGTAATTCTGCTACTTGTACAATGAGAGTCTGGGTTTGATTCTCAGATATCTCAAGTCTGTGGCTACAGGAGACAAGATTTTCTTTTAAGGCACACGTAGAAACTTTCATATCATTCATGCGGCATTTAAGTTTCAAATTTGAAGCCTTTAGCTCATCCCTTTCTTTTGTAACTATATCCAGAGTATCTAGGAGGAGCCAGCCATCATCACTATACTTTTTGACTCCACAAAATTCTGTTAAGGTGTTGAAAACACTCTCACCCAGATCCTTGCTTCTTATAAGCGTGGAAGTAGGGGAATCCAGTGATGCTATTTTGCGTATCTCTATTGCCAGCTCACACCATGCACTGTTAGCAACCTCTTCATTATTGGAAAGAGAGTCATTAGCACCCTTGAGTCCAACTGTAGTAGAGAGCCAATTACAAAACTCCCAGAACCACCTCAGACATCCCACGTTTAAGACTCTGTTCCTCAAGAACCACTCCTGGTACCAAGCTGTATAAGTCAGGGTTCTCTCAGGAAACAGAATCAACAGGAGAGATCTGTAAACACTATGAGATTTTATAAGAGTCTCTCACGCGACCGTGGGGATGCACAAGTCCAGGTTCCGCAGGCAGGCTGCAAACCAGGGGCTCCGATGAAAGGTCCTTGATGAGTTTCTGGGAGAATTTGGCTGTCCAAAGACGAGCTGGGAAATTCTCTCTGAATGTTGAAATCACTTCCCCTTTTAAGGCATTCAACTGATTGGATAAAAGCATCACCCATTGCTGATGAAATCTCCCTGACTATGCAGATGTAATCAGGCATCCATGCCGTAAACTCACTGGTGACTGAAGTCCATAAATGCTCTTGTATTACAATTAGCCCAGTGCTTGCTGGACCTAACACCTGGGCACAATTACCTGGCCGAGTTGACACATTAGCCTGACCAGCATACTCTGCTACCTCAATAACAGGGCCAGAGACCAGCAATTGCAGAGCAAGGCAGCTCACACAGTGCCAGGGAATTGGTGGCGTTGGGTCAGCAAGGATACCATGATCTTTTCCTACAGTTTTTAAAGTTGTATTTTCTTGCTTTGGCACTTGCCCAGTTACTGCAAACACTTTGCTCTTTTTTGGAGTCTTGAGGAAGAGAGCTCTGTCAGTTTTTGCTGGTTGCTCAGAGGTTCTGCAGGGGAACAACAGCCAGGAGCATCTTATGTAGCCATCTTGGTGCGCTGCTGTGCTGAATCACTTTTCACGCCAGAGTCTCTGATACCCGTGCTTTTCCCACTCAGCATCGTTCCTCTGTGCCATCAGCTGTTGATGTAACTTTAGTAAATAGAATAATTACTTTAGTAAATAGAATATGTAACTTTAGTAAATAGAATATTCTACTATTATTTCTTTTTCAAAGCAGACATTCCCTTCTGCGTGTTACTGAAGCTTTGCAGAAAAATGTAAAGGAAGTTATTGAGACTGTAGCCAAGCCTAGTAGTTCTTCCTCGAAGGTCCTTAAATGGTTTGTTACCTGAATATTGAGAAGCTGCAGGAGCCTTGTCAGGCCATCAGTAATAACAGGCATCACCATGCAGACAGTGATAACTCTGGCCCAACTCCTGCCTGGTCTACAGACTCGTAAGATGCTTCCCAATATCAGAGATGCTTCAATGTCTTAGAATGAGTAACATATGGTAATGAGGGTTACATTGAAATATTGAACAATAAATTAAACTTTTACATCAGAAATCCTCCACGTTACTAGATGAAATTAAGTTAAAATCTAACCATCCTTGATAGCACATCGAGAGGTAAGTTAGAAGCTAAAGCTTTTGTCACGGTCGTCTTCATGTTGCCGTGACCACGGTCAGTGAATGGAAATTCAGGGAATTTGGTCTGTGTTGGTTTTCAAGAAACAGCATAGTGTGTTTCATAGAACTTTGTTCAGAGATAGGAAGTATTCCATCCATGAAGACTGCGACATGCCTGAAACTGGAAGGACTTTATGCAAATTGGTTTTTATATGCAAAAGTTCTATATGAAAACCATATAATGAAACCAGAAACGTGAAATACTTGAGTATTTCTGATATTGTCTGATATCTTCTTTGAGCAAAGAGGATTTCAGGAATCATATTCCCAGGTATAGAGCATAACAAAATTACGAGAGAGAAGGTAGTCATCAAGTGCAGTTCTGAAAAGGAGAGAAATAAAACACTCAGTGGCCAACACAGGGCAATAAACTCTGTCACTAGATGCTGCATGGACTTTCCTCTTTGCCGGTGACCCTCCTATTTTCACAACCACCTAAACAGATCTGTCATAGAGCTCGGGGGCCTTCACACTGCCTCTCTTCTCAAGGTGCCCCTCACTGAAGGCTCTGGGGATTAGCTGAGACCTGGCTCAGCCGGCATTTCAGCCTCCAGTTTGTTAGACTCAAACCTGTATTTCCTCCTACTCCCTCCTTTTCTGCACAAACCAGAAGGTGATTAAAGCTAGAGCTTAGTCTCTGCTGCCTATAGATGATTTGTGACGTCTTTAAGTAGCTGATAACAGAACTATTTTGTGGAATTTGATATATTTGTCCAAAGCATTAGTGTGTCAAGAATTTTCCATCGTCTTTGGTCTCTTTAGACAGATAAAGCCATAGATGGGTAGGTATCCAGGTGGATAGATGATTAGATAGATAAATATAGATAGAGATAGATAGATAGATAATTGATAGATAGATAGATGATAGATAGATTGATAGATAGATGATAGATAGATAGATAGATGATAGATAGATTGATAGATGATAGATAGATGATAGATAGATAGATAATTGATAGATTGATAGATGATAGATAGATAAATAGATGATAGATAGATAAATAGATGATAGATAGATGATAGATGATAGAATGATAGATGATAGATTGATAGATAGATAGATGATAGATTGATAGATGATAAATAGATAGGTGATAGATTGATAGATGATAGATAGATTGATAGATAGATAGATGATTGATAGATGATAGATAGATAGATGATAGATAGATTGATAGATGATGGATAGATGATAGATAAATAGATGATAGATGATAGAATGATAGATGATATATGATAGATGATAGATGATAGAATGATAAATGATAGATTGATAGATGATTGATAGATGATAAATAGATAGATAGATGATAGAGAGATGATAGATAGATTGATAGATGATAGATTGATAGATAGATGTAGATTGATAGATTGATAGATGAAAGATGATTGATAGATGGATGGATGGATGGATGATAGATAATCTTCACATCTTCTCTGCAGGAGCTTTTAAAACTAGTTCTAGGCTTCTCTCTTTTTATCCATGTTTCATTTCTGCTAGTCTTTGCAGAGGCACCACAAATCATGCCCTTTGAGAGGACTCCCAGCCACCGTGCTAGTCCTTAGCCCTCATCTGCTCCTTTGTGACTAAAGTCATACGTTTTCTGGGTGACTGGCTCAGATACAACCTGTGATTTGAGTACAATTGACCCGAACTTTCCCTCATTAGCACTATAGGCCAAGCAGTGGACTCATTGGCCACAGCCTTCCTCCTGTGGTGAATGAACAATGGTAGCTGAGCTTATTGAGCAGTAGCTGGGCAGTTTTAGCTCATTTTGACCCCCTCTCCACAAAGCATTGAGCACACAGTAGACATTTGATTGGCATTTGTTTGTCCCTGAGTTGTATTCATTTAAGTTAGAATGTTAATATTTGAAATAAGACTGAGTCTTCCACTTTTCTTACTAATACTTCTTTTTTAAAAAAATTTTTTGTGTTTTGGTTTTATTTTAGTCAGTTATTTTTAAAAATAGGGTGGGCTCTGGTGCTGTGTACTTTCTGTCAGATTCTAAATGCAATCTTTACCACTGCTTATCTAAATTCAAGAAGGCTGTACTCATTTGTCACTGATAACCCACATTTTATTTTCACATTATTTGTGGATTAGGCTTAACAAAACCTAAAGGGAAACTATACTCCTAAATCTGATCATGGATTTTTAAAATGAGTGCCATCTATGCAAATTTCCAACTTGGAAATTTTACAAGGTGACTTTTGCACTGTCCACTCCAGGTACGTAGGTCATAATTTGAGATCTTACACTTCCTAAGTTCTTACGGCTCTGTATTGATTTGACAGTCAGACTCTACTCTTGGGTTATGGTTATCTGAGTTAATTCAATGAGAACATCGACGAGTGTGTTTTGATAATTGCCCCAGAGGAAAACAGATTATTCAAGGTCACTATCATTAAGAAGACTGGCCACTTCCTAAGATCTTTTGTGGTCTATGTGAAGGACTGTCCTAGTGGCTCCTGAGAAGGCGGAGTCCTTACAGCAGGAGAGGGACCAGGCCACCTTCTACTGAGGATGCTCTGGTGGTGGCCTGGCCGTCACCATCATGCTCGGCTTTCATTCACACCTTCTCAAGGTGCCTGCCACTCGGCCCCCGCCTGCGTGCACGAGGCCCCCGCCTGCGTGCACGAGGCCCAGCGCCCTTGTTCTTACACAGCACTCAGAAGTCATCGCCAGGAATCGAGTCTTTGGCTGCTTCGAGGAACACCGAAGCATTTGGCACCAGGCAGGAACTGCTCAACATGTGCTTCTTTGGACACATGCTTTAACGATAGTTAGCATAGGGCAGAGCCCAGCATTTGGGAGCACGTACCTTGATGTTACGTAGAGTTGTGTTAGAATTCTGGACCCGTCATTTCCTAATTGTGTGCTGTAAACTTAGGCAAATTACTCACTTCCTCTGAGCCTCAGTCTTTTTTTTTTTCCTTCAGTAAAATGGGGATGCTAATAACTCCCTGAGGGTTATTAAAATTACATTAAATACTGTTTAAAAAGCATGTGGTACAGGCGCTAAGTTCACAATAAATTTTTTTTTTTTAAATCCGCTATTGCCATTGTCTCTTACCTAGGTGTGTTATTCCAGTGTTTGACTTGTCAGCCACTCTTGGTCCAGACTGGTTTCATTTCTACACCCTAAAGTACACAGCTAGTCCTGTGATTTTTCTAAAGAAGGGAAAGCTCATGTTCTAATCGCATTTTAAAAATGATCTCTGGCAGTGCAGTTGGTTAATTTTGCCTTTATGGTTGTGTAATAACTCTAGCTGGCTTCAGTTTGTGATAGGAATTTTTCCAGCTGGCGACACCAATGCCACTCCATCTGTGTTTTCAGCCTCAGTTCTAAGACCCATCCAAGTTAGTTTTCCAATTCAATGTGCTTAAACATTCAAAAGCGTTTGTATGACACAGGTAATAAAGTTGTTGGTCGTCCATTTGCCCTGAAAAATAGAATTTTGTGTTAGAAGTTTTATATTTATCCCTAATACATAAGAAACTTGGCTGCATGGCACTCTTTAAGGGAAATTGTATGTATATCCAACCTTGTGCCATTATAGAAAAAAGGGGAATTTTATCTCTTCCATTTAATGATGGCTTTATGCATTTCTATTCTAGAGATGCTAGAATTTGGAGAGGATGTTCTTTAAGCGGTGAAAAAGAATAAAGGTAGATATATATATATACACACACACACATATGAATATACACACACGTAATAACCTTCCTGAAGACCTCATGGCTCCTAGAGGCTCCATAACCATCGTTCTTAGCAACTAGTTTCTGGATGCCAGTTAAGCCTTTGTGGCGCCCTCACAAACCTGAATCCTGAAGGGCACGGAGAGACTCCAGTTTTACCTCCTGCCTGACTGTGAGCAGTTCCTGCCTGCTCAGGGTGCCACACAGAGGAAAGCCACGGCGTGCATTAGGGCATGAGTTCAAGTTGGATATCCCAGTTGGGCCTGCTTCTTATGCTGCCGTAAGAGCTGGCGTGAGGAAAGACAGAGAGCTGGAGCGCCAGTGCGCCAGGGCACTGCTCAGCAGGAGCCGGCACAGACCCCCGAGCCCTCCTTCCTTCCCACAAGGTTTTAGCCCTTTTTTCATTTCTCTTTTCCCCTCCCTCCCTCCCCCTTCCCTCCCCCCTCTTCCATTCCTTTCCTTTCCTTTTCCTTTCCCTTTCCTTTCCCTTTCCCTTCCTGCC
This sequence comes from Tolypeutes matacus, assembly GCA_026826555.1. Lineage (NCBI taxonomy): Eukaryota > Metazoa > Chordata > Mammalia > Cingulata > Chlamyphoridae > Tolypeutes > Tolypeutes matacus. The sequence goes on along the minus strand of JAKSZT010026446.1, from coordinate 11,617,816 downwards.
TTCCTGCCTTCCTGCCTCCCTTCCTCCCTTCCTCCCTCCCTCCCTCCTTTCCTCCCTTTCTCCCTTCCTCCCTCCCTCCCTCCCTCCCTCTCTCCCTTCCTCCCTCCCTTCCTCCCTTCCTCCCTTCCTCCCTCCCTCCCTCCCTCCCTTCCTCCTTTCCTCCCTCTCTCCCTTCCTCCCTCCCTCCCTCCCTCCCTCCCTCCCTTCCTCCGTTCCTCCCTCCCTTTCTCCCTTCCTCCCTTCCTCCCTCCCTCCCTTCCTCCCTTCCTCCCTTCCTCCCTTCCTCCCTTCCTCCCTTCCTCCCTTTCTCCCTTTCTCCCTTCCTGCCTCCCTCCCTCCCTCCCTCCCTCCCTTCCTCCCTTCCTCCCTCCCTCCCTCCCTTCCTCCCTTCCTCCCTTCCTCCCTCCTTCCTTGTTGGTACATTCCTGCTGTCCTCTTCTCATGTCTGGCAATTCTGCTAACGTTTTCCTTTCTCAGCCACAGCAACAGTCATTCCAAATCTTTACAGCTCCCCTAAGTCTCCTAACCAACTTCTTGCCCTCTTTATGAGATGGAGTGTCTTACTTCTTAAAATCAACATACAACAAACTAGGTGCTCTCATATTAGGATTCTCCCAACACAGTACTTGACACCAGTAGATGGATCTGTTCCCAGGCTCATCTTCACCTCCTTCCTTCTTCCCAGAGGAAACGGACCTTTGGTTCTCTTCCAAGAATAACTCTTCCACCTGTCACATCTGGTCCCCCCTTTTCAGGGGTTTCATTCTGTCCCATCAGTCTTCCCCTCTCCTGTCTTCATAGTCACACCCTGCCTTTTAGATGGCATTCTCCTCTCAGCATATAAACATGGCCAAATCAACTGCAACGGGGGGAAAGGAAGAACTCAGCCATCTCCAGCCTAGATTCCCCCTCTGGCTCCCGGCTCTTCTTTCTCCCTCCCTTTTCCTCATCCTCAAGTTTACACATGTGGTCTCCACCTTCGCCTCCACCCCCATACAGCCTTCCACCCACAGCAGCCTGACCTCTGCCCCCACTCTACCAAAACTACTTTGCAAAGTCATCAAGGACTGTTTCCCCTGAGCAGAGACTCCAATATCCAACCACTAACCTAGCATTTCCACAGGGATATTCTTGAAATACCTCAAAATCAATTGACCCAACCTTAAATTGGCCCCCCTTCCCCCAGACCTCAGTGTTCTTCTTTCTTTTTGTTGTATCTCAGTAAATGGCATGGCTATCCTTCTCCTTGCCCCCAAAAGAACCCTGGAATTATTCTCCACTCCTCTTTTTCCTTAACCTCTAAACCAAATCAGTCAGCAATTCCTATAGACTAGCCATCTTTGGAAACTCTTCTCTTTTCCCCTCTCTACCACTATCTCTTTACCGAGACTTTCATCTCTCTTAAAGAATCACAATGACGTTCTTTCTGCCCCAGTCTTACTAGGCTGCCTTCTTCAGCAGATGTAAGGATCACCCTTCTGAAAACTGGAACCCACCTGCCTTCCCCCTTCCTTGCCTTAACACTTTTCCATGACTTGCCTTCACTTTTAGCAGTGTGTTCCAACATAGAGCTCATGCATCATTCAGAGTGTGTGAACTGATTCTGGAAATTTTTTTTAACTTGGAGGTGTTATTTTAATATGTATTATAAGATAATTAGTGCATCAGATCCATTATTTTATGGGTATTAATGCTTGGGGCAAAGCTAAGTTAAAAGTAATTTAAATATAATTAAGTAAATAATAGCACTGGGGGGAGATGGGCTTGGCAAAAATGAATAAATAAATAAAAGATATGGGATTCAAGTGGCAGCTTAGAGGAGACATTCCAAACCCCCTGGTGAGAGATGTGTAATACCCTCCACCACCTGCCACTGCCCGTCTGGCTGGCTTTCTCTCTCACCACCATCTCATCAGGGCTCTCCGGGGAGGCCCTTCCCATATCCTCAGGCTGGGCCAGGCAGCCCTCCCAGCACCGAGGGCTTCCCTCTTACCCTTCACCATAGGATAAAGCGCATTTCTACTCACAGTCTCCCCTCTAGACTTTAGCTCGCTGAAGGCAAGGATGGAGGCTTAATCCTGCCGCAGTAGGCAACCTTAACAAGCACGGCTGTTTCCAATAGAAGGGCCCGCCCAACCCGGCACCACAAAAGAGAAACAGGTCTCTCGTTGAGAAGGTGATTTATTGTACAAGCAAGGAACCAAGGGAATCTTCCCCAAACTGTTCAAAGTGAGAATGGGAGCTAGGGTTTTTATAGGCAAAAGGACAAAGGTAGGGGAGAAGAAAAACAAGTTAAGAAAACAAGCGATGCCAGGGGTCTTGTGAGGCGTGTACATGCAGTTTCTCAGTCCTGCGCTGTCTCAAGCACATTCAACTTGTCCTTGGTCTCAGCGCTAAGAAACCGCATTTAGATGTGGCTGTGCAGGTGCAAGGCCTTCCTGGCTCCTTCCTCAGCCAGCTACTCAAGGGGAGCAAAGCTTTTTGTCTCTGAGAAAAGCTACAGATTCCCTGGGCCATGAGGTGCCCCTGACACCCTGCTCTCTGGTTTTGCTTTGACGCATTCTCTTATTCCTGTAAGCAAAACTGAGAAGGTCTGGTTAAGACCCTTCAGGGACCTAGGTGCAAAGAGTAAACCTCTAAAATTAGATGACTAGAAAACTAGCTTAATTAGTGTATTAGAATTTAAAGAGCTGTGTAAGTGAAGGAACCTTTAGTAAGCACATTTTCCAGCTACCAGCAATAAATAAATAATCTTTGTTGAATAAACAGACCCAAGTTTTGGGTGTGTGAAGCATCACATAGCACAGCTTTCAGATTTTGCAGATTTCAGTTTGAGTCTTGATTTTTATAATATTGAGTATTCTATTTTTCTGTGGAAGGGAATAGGCAATGTAACAAGCTGTAAAATTTTAAATGAGGAGACTTGGAAGAGGTGAACCATTTTATCTAACATGATAAACACCTGGAAGGTAGCAAGGCAGTAACTTTCCTTGTACTTAACAACAACAACAAAAAAAAAACTATACTTATAAGGAATTTTCCTATATTTAAAATTTAGCATTGTTCTCAAATGCTATGCCGATTAGTAAATTATGGTAGAAGCATCTTGAAAATGTAAATCCTATATAAATGCTAATGTTCATAGAAATTTACATGTACCTTTCTTTTAAAAGAAAATGGCAACACCATTATATCAACGTTGAAGAGTTGATAAAATTCAGGTGACTCTGTGTTTCTGTTCCTTCAATGAACTTGTGCAGATGAGGGATAAGTTTGTTATCTTCAGTGCTCTTTCTCCACGTGGCCATTTACCCAGGGAAGTTGGGGAGGGCAAACATCCTCAGAGGACCACGTGCTGTTCGCAGAGTTCTCCCTTCCTTTAGGAAGGCTGATGAATGCAAATTTAGGCAGAGGCATTAACTATCTCTTTCTCAACAAAAAAATTACAAGTATTGATGTTGGCTACTGCTCATGGAGCTTTTTGCTGACTCCTGCAGCTCTCTGAAAGAGTGTTTGAGGAAATATAGAGAATTACTGACTTTGGGTCAGTAACTGAGGAAACTGATAGATTAAGTTTCCTCTTGAGGAAAGGACACACGCAAAAATGCAAAGTAGCTATATTACTAAATATAAAATAACTAACTGTATGATAACTATATAACTATATAGAGAAGACAACAATATACCAGTTCAATAAGCGCTTTAGCAATAGTTATGACTTGATTAAAAGCAACAGGACTGGAGGTTCTGAGAGTCGTGGGGGATTGTTTGTGCCATGGGATGGCCGTGGCCGAGATTCCTTGGGCTGAGGTCTTGTGCCAGCCAACCCCTTACACTCCAGGCCTGGGACCCTCTGGTTGCCCCAGCAGCTACTGAGTCAAATTGACACTGATCATGTACAAAAATGTACACTGCAGCTCAATTCCTAAAGTTAGGAAGAGATTGTGAATTAACCACGAGACCCTATGATGGAATACCAACCACCCTCCAAAACTCGTGTTGTGGGAGAAGAGCCACTGACATGGGAAAATGTTCAGAACGTATCGCTAAGCGAGAAACAGCAGCCTGCTAAACAGAAGCTACTGTATTATTTCAGTTTTGTAAAAGATAATCACATTTTGCACATGTGAAAAGATGTACTCTAATTTATTAACAGAGGTTATCTCTGATGGATGGAATGTGATGTCTGCATATTTTCTGAGTGTTCGGGAGAGGGAGTATGTGCTTGTGTATGTATCTTTTCCAATCAAGTATAGGGGACCAAAAGCGCAGATTTTGGAGTGAGAATAGGTTACTGGCTTTGCCACTTGTGTGACCTCTGTGAGTTATTTAACTTCTCAAGATCTCAGTCACCTTACTAATGGCACCTATGTCATAGGGTTGGAGGGGTGGGTTAGTTCCCTCCATAAATGCTACCGTAACACAATATGGCAGCAGGGCTTATGTGGTGAGGGGCCACAGACCCACGTCCCACTCGGCCTGGACAGACTTCCCTGCCCTGCAAGTCTGTGCCTAGGGCACGGGGCCTAAAGGACAATTCCCCATCCCTACCCTCTTTGTTCTCCTAGGGAAATCCCCTCGTTTATATTCCTTCTCAGCTGAAAATGTCAACATTTATAAATATTGAATGAGAATGAGTTAAAACTACCAGTGGGGGCTAACCCTCTCCTGTGGCTCTGAAGATGAGATGTGCAGAGACCGGACTGAACTCATCCTGGCAGGTCTGAGAGTGGCTCTGTGCTTCTTCAGGAAGCCTGACTCGGGCTTTCCCCAAGGAACCTGCCCACCGAGCCCCCACACCCTGTGCTGGAAATGCAGTCCTGAGGCCCTAACAGTCAGAAAGGGGTTGATAAATGGATCTCATCACTCACAAAGGCAGGCTGATGAGGAGGCAGGTGCCAGCCCATGAAATGAAGAGCCTGTGCTGTGTCCCTCTAGCCAATTTCTCATTGTCATTATGCCTAAGTAACAATGGCTCATGCTTCGGTTTGGGGAAAGCATTATTGAAAGAGCTTCTGTAGCTTTGTTTTCATTTTTCATTAAATGGAAATTATGCTTATTTTTAAAATTGACCTTCTCTAAAAGGCTTTTTCTTCTTCTTTTCTAATCCACAAAAGTCAACATTCAACATTACAATGCTCTGAGTTTGAAAAGCAGGACTGTCTTGTATGCTATTAGGAGGACAACAGCATGAAAACTTACTTGGAACAATTTTTGAGGCTCCTAGCCTAATCCATATTGACAAAACGTGGCCATTAGCTGAGTAGAGTTCTAGATGATTAGTTTAAACTTGTTAAAAAACTCAATAAGATTTTGGAAATAATATGGGGTTAATTAAGGTTCTGAGGTCCATTTGGATTTCTGAGTATGATACTCATTCCTATTTGGAAATTCAGCTTGAATTTTATTGTCCGATTGTTGTTACTTAGACTGCGCTTGGGAAAAGAAGTCTTCATCCAGATCCCCTCACGGCTCAGAGGGTTGGATGCCTGGTCAGCACACAGTGGCTGACCACCTCCAAGGCATCGTGAGAAGAAGTGGCCTCGGAACCATGGTGGCCTAGGCTGAATTTCTGGCAGCCCATTCTCCAGCAGGAAGCTTCGCCCCCTTCCAGCACCTTGCTCCCTCGTAGTGGATGGAAACCACCTGTGTATACATCGCTCCTCAAGTCTCCAAATCTACGACTTTGCAAGAGCCCTCTGTGTATCTGCACACATTTAAAGTCAACACTGGGTGAATCAAGTACCCAGTGAGGTTTTCCCATATATGAATTCCTCGCAATATCCAGTCTGCACCTTAGACTCCACAATGCAATTAGATGCTACTTTGCTTTGTCTCCTTGATGTTTCCCATATGTGCTTCCTGTTCCAATAAACAAGGGCCAAGTCTTCCCGGATAACGTCTGCTAAGCTGGGAGCAGTTTGAGGCAGTTTAAATGCCTGCTGCAGAGGCTGCTTCTGCATGAGTACATCATCATCTTCAGCTACAGGCGAGGTGGGTGCAAATGAAATGCATCCCCTGATTCCCACACTGTTACGAACAACGACTTTTGTGAGCATTTTCTCTATCCCAAGATATTCCCTGCCCAACCATAGGCTGACACACCATATCAGGTGAAATATATATATATATATATTTCATCCCCAGTAGATAACACAAATATTCCGAATCTGTTGTGTGGCTTGAAAAAGGTGCAGATAGTTTGGAAACTTTAAGGAACAGCGAAGAGTTGCTCCTATACTTTCTAAATTGCATTTTGATCAGGAAATTGAAATATCAACTGCTATTCAAAAAAAATCACAGTTCTGAGGAATTTATGTATTAGTTTTACAGTCTGAGAACTATATGTGGTGTGAATAGACATGAAATTGCAATGTTTTAGATTAAAAAGCAAAAGCTCTATTGAATAGTTAACAAAACAGCTTCAAGATGTGCTAAATCACTTTCTGAGTCAGTGATGACTCCGGCAGGGTAAGAAGCCAGAGAACCCTGGGGTGTGGGCACTGACTTTGGATTGTCCAAAGGTTCCATCTACAGAGGAAGCAGAATGGCCAAGCTGGCCAGGAGCTGGCCTGGAAAGAATTCCCAAGACTTTGTGTCTCTCTTCCCTCTGTCCTTTCCACAGTACCCTGAACTGTTGAATTGAATTGAATCCCCTGCTGTGTACACAGAATTACGAGTGCTCAATAAATATTTATTGACTAGAATCTTCAGACAAGACTAGCTTCTATCTACCCTAAACTGAGGACGGGCTCCTCTGGTAAATTATGCATTTCTTTGCCTTCTGCTTCATCTTCATGTTCTTTTCAGTATATTGTCTCCACGCTGCAGTTAAAACCCATCTCGTTTTATTTGTCCTTGAGGAGAAACTGAAAATGTCATATCCCTTTGCGGATTCCAGGGAGAAGCTGGAAACGTTCTAGGGTCCCTCTGCTCTGACTAGTTTTGTTACACACTCACGTTAAACTGCCTTTCCCCACCCAACTCCTCTCTCCCCACCCCCTACCCCAAACCTGTCTTAAGCTCTGCTAAGTTACCAGCAGGCACCTGGCATATGTGTTAAATGTGTGCCAAGTCCACCATTTGTTGCACAGCAAGCTATCTGTTTGGCAGCCTTAGATGACTCCTTTCCTCGCTTTTACTCTTTCAGAACTCTGTTTTGGTACTCAAAGAAAATTGCTTATGAGGCTGTTTTCCTCACATTTATAGTGATTCCTGGCTGTACTGAAGGAGTAGGGAATGGGTCTTTAAGGGCTGAGGAGCAAGAAGTGAGGCACAAACTCTAGTCAAGAAAATCTGCCTGGAGCCATCCTTAGGGATATGTATTCAACTATCAATATTCCGTAAATCCTCAAATGTATAAAACCTACAAATCAGGGGGCAATCATATGTTTTACTAAAAGTCCTTTCATTTATCAAGACACTCACCATACTAAAAGTTTTTCATTATATTTGCAACATAATTGTGATTAATAACAATAGCTGCAGGTTAATAGACAGGTAGCATTCTAGCACACGCTACCTGTATTCTCATTTAAGACTCAGGCAGCCCTGAGAGGTAGATGCTGTTATTATTTCCATTTTAAAGATGAGGAAACTGAGACATAGTCAACTCATGGGGGCCCAAGGTCCCATGGTTAGTAAATGACAGTAGACATCTGTTGCACACATCTTGGCAGAGTGCCAGTTACAGATAATTTTAGTCAATATTATCAGATCTCTGTAAATTTTAAGTTTAGAAGATGCTTTGGAAAATGACAAAACATCTCCCATCTTCTGCTTAACAAGCGTAAAATTAAATGAAAAAAGTTAATAAAAATCTGTGCATAAAATGTAGATATTTTATAATATCTATTGTGAAATTTGGCATAGAATGGGTGTTTGGTCTCAACAAGACAGACTGGAGACTAGGGGCTGGCACCTATATTGTGATGAAATCAGAGAGACTCAGGTTCCAGTTCCAGCTCTAGGACCTTGAGTGAGTGGCTTTTGCAGTCCTTCCTTGTATTCATTCTTTCTTTCTTTTGACAAATATCTTGTGAGCTCTTACGCTGTCCCAGACAATGATGAGGTATTGAGGGAAATGGCATTATCTGATATGAGTTTTGAAAAGATCATCTTAGCTATTGTGTGGAGCCAAGGAAGTGAAACCAATTAGAGGGTTGTTGAGGGGTGCAGAAAATAAAGGTGACTTGGAATATTAAAAGTTGAAAGAAGTAAACATATTCAAAATATATTTGGAAACAACTGGCAGAACTTGATTATGTATTGTTTGTGGGAATGGAGCTTGAAGGAAAGAGTGAAATCAAGATGATACCCCAGAGTTTTGGTTTGAGTAACCAAATGGAAAGTGATATCAGTTACTGAAATGAAAAAGATAATAGGAGAAATAGGCTTGGTATCTGGTGAAAATAAAGAGCTCTGTTTTGGGCATATGGAGGTTAAGATGCTTATTAAATATACAAGTGAGAGGTTGATTTAGGTCTGACCTCTCCTATAAGTCTAAAGCTCAGAGAACAGTCAGGCCTGTAGTAGATTTGAGGAGTAAGCAGGAAATAGGTGGTATTTATAGCCACAGAACTGGATAAGATTCCTTCAAGAGTGAGTATAGATACAGGAAGGGGCCCAGGATGAAACCTGACATTTAGAGGTTGTATAGAGATAGAAAAGCCAGCAAATAACACTGAAAAGGAGGAGCAGGTGAGGTAGGAGAAAGAAGAAGTAGAGAAGTCAACTTTGTCTAAACTTGCTGAGAAGTAAAGAAGTCAGCTAAGAATAGAGGGATTCACTGGATCTGTCAGCATAGAGCTCTTTGTGCACTTAGCAAGAGCATCATAAACCAGGCTAAAGTGTATTGAAAAGTGAATGGTCAGGTAAAGAAGTACAGACAAGTATAGATAATTCATCCCAGACATTTGCTGTGAAGGGGAACAAAGGGTTGGGGAGGCAGCTAGAGGAGGTGATGAAAACCAAACTTATCAGAGAAACTTTTCTTCATGTTACCTTGTTTAAGGTATGGAAAGGCCAGGCGCAGATCAAAACAGAGCCAGCAGAAGAGTTTTAAAGCTTTAGCGTATTCACAGTTCCCTGAAGAGAACACAGCACACCACCAGGAGCAAATGGGGAAAACAACAGAGTCGGTCATAAGGTAGAGAGAGCCCTTTGTTGTGGTTTCCACATCTAAGGGTGAGGCGGGAGTAGGCTAACATGGGATTTGTCGGTTATATTTGAAAATAGCACCCCTTAAAATTTGAGATTGTTTACTTGTAAGCAGATAATTTCCTAAGAAAGGTGTATAGTTGTATCGGTGGGGCTTGGTCACCTGGGAGCATCATCTATAGATGTTAAAGTATTAATTTAATTTACAGAAGCTTGAAATTTTGGTTAACACATCTGGTAGCGTTCAGTGCCATTAGAAGTACTAATCTGAAATGGATCATATTTGTCACTTATAATCATGCCAGGAGTAGTGGTGATAAGGACTAGAGAAAACAATGATCGAGGATCTTTATTGAACGATAGAGAACCAAAAAGTTGAGAAAGGACAGCAACAAGCAGCAGTAATGGCTGATGTACCAAATGTCATGGATTTCAGTGTAGTTTGAGATTTTGGAAGTTGAAGGAAAATTATTTTGGAAATGACAAAAGGGGACAAGAAGAATGTCTACTTCCCTTTTTAACCATAAGGTGCTGGAACTATAATGGATGAAACAGCCCCCCAATGAGAAGACTGCAAGCGAAATAATGACCTGAGAATAACTGAGAAAGTTTTGATGAAATAGCTTGTTTCAGACTAACCTTCCTGCAGAGAACAACTACGAAAGCTGGATAAAATACATTCACACAGAAGAATGCTGTTTTGAGATATCACAGAGCAATTAAGACATCTAGTCCTTGTGAGGCCCCGATCTGAGAGAAGGAAAATTCATTAGGATGAGTTTGATATTCACTACCAACTTTTCATTTGAAGCACTTGTCAGTTACCATCTCAGGACATGGAGGCAAAACAGAAAGCAATTGGTTTCCAATTTGTCTAATCTGTTGGACTGGACTGCAGAAACAAAAATTGTTCTTTAGGGCAAAAAAGAAGGGGCTTGGGTCCAGGAGAAAAGGGAGCCATAAAGCAATGAACCCAGTATTCTGCTTGCAATTTCCCCTAGGGGCATTCGCCAATTTTCTGCATAGGGCAAAAGATAAAGAAAATGCAGAAACAAGCTGCCAAGATAATACAATGCTAGCAAACATTTGGCACTATCACGAAGCTGGGTGGAAAGAAACTGATGTTCAGTGCCTTCAAGATGAAGAGGCCCTGGTAAATGCCTGAAGCTTTCAGCTGAGGCTCTTAAAAGGCAGTAGACTAACTTTGACAAAACCTGAAATATTGAGTCCAGTAATCAGAATCCTTATTGAATCAGCTGATCTGCTCATATTCCATCTGCCTGCCAAAAGAAAATCAAATCCTCTCTAGAGGAAAACATCCTCACCCAAAAGCCCTACATTTTTTCCTAAACACTGTCCACTGCTCAGTCAAAAACTATCAAGCATAACTGGGCACAAGAACAAATAACTGAGAGCCAAGAGTAGAAGGAAAACGTTAGAAACAAATCTACAAAGATATGGATATTGGGCAAGGACAGTGACATAATTAGTATGTTGAAAGAAATAGATAACAAGATGGAGAATTTCACCCCAGAATTGAAATCAACTCAAAAGAAAATCAAATGGAAATTCTGGAACTGAAAAATATAAAAACTGTAATTTAGAATTTAACAGAAAGATTTAATTGCAGATTGGGCTTAGCAGAAGAGATGATTAGTGAATTGCTAGTAGAACATACCAGAGAAGATTATCACAGAGCAAAACAGCATGGTTTTAAAAAAATGAAATATAAGTGTAATTGGAGCTCAAGAAATGAAGAAGAGAAAGAATGTGACTCAAGTAATATTTGAAAAGATACTGGCCACTGGCCTTAACTTTTCCAAAACTAACAAAAGATATCAAGAAAATCTATAAATTCCAAGAAGGATCAACACAGAGAAAAGTACACCCAGGAATACTATAGAAAAACTTTGGAAAACCATTTGGTCAAAGGAGCAACAATAAAAATAACTACTGACTTTTTAACAGACACCATGGAAGCCAGAAGACAGCATAATGACTTCTTTAAAGTGCTGGAAAATATTATTCTAACCTGGAATGCTAGGTATAAAGATATTCTCATACAATAAGAGTTGAGAGACTATATTCACAACAGACTTCAATAAACAATGAGGCAGAAGGAAAATGATTATGGATGTAGGCAAATGAAGAAAAAATCAAAAGTATCAGAAAAGATAAATAGGTGCACAAATATAAATAAATATTAACCATACAAAACAATAATAATGTCTTGTGGGATTTAAAATATATGTAAAATTAAAATATGTGATAAAATAGCACAAAATACACAAGGTGGTAAGTAGCATTAAAATTGTAAGGTTGCTGCATTATTCAGAGTGTTGTAAAAGTACCAACTTTAAATACACTAATTCCTTGAATAATAATTCCTTGAATAATAATTCAAGGAAACATGTTTGATATCTGGGATAACCAATAAAAGAACAGATTGGACAAATTGAAAACCAAATGCAATATGATATTTTAAACACTAATATATTAGTAAATATGAGCTACCCTTATTCATGACTTACAAATATCAAATTTTTTTTTTTATATTTCAAAAGCACTTTTTTCTTGAATTTAAAAAGAATGAAATTTGGGAAACGGATGTTGCTCAAGCGATTGGGCTCCCGTCTACCACATAGGACGTCCAGGGTTCAATTCCCCGGGCCTCCTGGTCAAAGACAAGCTGTCCCGCACGGCAAGCTGGCCTGAGCGGAGAGTGGCCCACACAGAGTGCTGGCCCGCACAGGAGAGCTGGCTCGCGCAGGAGTGCTGGCCTGTATGGACAGCTGGTGCGGTAAGATGACACAACAAAAAGAGACACAGAGGAGAGACAATAAGAGATGCAGCAGACCAGGGAACTGAGGTGGTGCAAGAGATTGAGCGCCTCTTTCCCACTCCAGAATGCCCCAGGATTGGTTCCCAGTGCTGCCTAAAGAGAAGACAAGCTGGCACAGAAGAACACACAGAGAGCAGACAGTAAGCGCAAAACAATGAGGCGGGGGGGGGGGCGTAAATAAATCTTAAAAAAAAAAGATTGAAATTTATAAAAGGCTAATTTCCTTAAGATTCAGGGATCTTTTCCAAATCACTTAAAGAATATGCACAACCTTATTTTTTAAATAGTACCTAGATATGAAGAGAAAATTGAGAGGGAAAAAATTATAACATAACTTAAAACACATATAAAACAAGAATCCCAACTGCACTCATATTTTAGGAAATACAAATTCAAATAATGAACAGTTGCCATTTTTTACCTCTCATACTTGAAATTAACTTAGTTTTGGACAACTTAATCTCTCTGAGCTTTCATTTCCTGATTTTTAGGATTAACTGAGGTAATATATGTAAAGCAACTTTGATTTGAGAAATGCAAGTTTTCAGTTGAAAATGATAGTTTGTACAAGAAAAGAGCATTATGTTCATATGTTTTGCTAGTGCACCTTAATTTTTAGGTATTTGAATTGAATAGGAATTTAGGGATTTTGTGAGATTTTTCTAGCTACTGGAGACTCTTAAAAAGACAATCAACGAAGATGGCAGAGTGAAATACTTCAGGGCTCTGTCTCCCCACTGAACCTTTGGGAAACCAGCAAGAATTAGCAGAAACATCTTTCTCAAAGCTCCAGAAAACAGGACCACAATAACAGGGTGAGTGACAAATCAAGAAAAATGGCTACTGAAAAGTGGTAGGAAAACTTGGCGCCCTGGCTAACCCTTCCTCCACCCCTCACCAGCTTGGCACAGAGCCAGCCTATGCTACCAGTATAGGTCCCTGGTTCTGGTTCCAGAAGGAGCTGGGTAACCCTTGTGCACATACTGGGAGCATGTGTGTCTGGCCCAATCTGTCTGGTGGTAGCCTGAGGGACTCATTATCCCAGTACTTGCTCTGTAAGGCAGCTCATGAAACTTTCCTACAAAATGCTGTGGGAGAGCAGTCAAGTCATGCTGCCTGGGACAAGAAATTGCTGGCTGAGTGCAGTACCCAAGACTATGAGGGAACTGTTTCCTAGGGAAGAAGGGACATTCGGAACTATGTAAATGGAGAAATTCCTAGGGCCATGCATGCATGCTCAAGACAAGACATATGCAGAAAGTGTCAAGGAGGCTCCTGCACTTTGTACTGGAGCTATTCTCTAAACTCATTGTATGGATAATCCCTGAAGGAAAGCACTTGTGCAGGTTAGTCTGTGGGGACTGAGAAAGGTATTTTCTTTTTTCTTCTTCTTCTTTTCTTTTATTCAAGGAAAGGTCTCTCATAACACTAGCTGGATATAGACTTAAGGAATAGACACCTCAGAGTTTAAATACCAGCAATAGCACATTAAAATATCAAAATGTCCACGTTTCAACAAAAGTTTACAAAACATGCAAAGAAACCATAAGCAATGGCCCAGGCAAAGGAAAAGATTAAAGCATTAGAAACCATGAATGAGGAGGAAAACACCTGGGACACACCAGACAAAGACTTTGTTAAAATGGTCCTTATAGTAGTTTGGTATTATTTATGAATTCCAAAAATAGATATTGGATTGTGTTTGTAAACTGGTCAGTTCTTCTGGGCATATTAGATTGTATTGGAGTCAGGGGTTTCACTTTTACTTGATTAAATAATGATTAAGGCTTTGATTGGGCCATGTCAGTAGGACTTTTGAGTCCCCGCCCCCTTGGTGGGCAGGAACTCATACAGAAAAGGACAAGGCAGAGGAGTTGGGGGTTTTTTAGATTCTGGAGCCCTGGGAAGTAAACACACAGGAGAAGAACACAGAGGAATAGAGACGGCTCCATAGACATGGCAGAGGCTCCGGGAAAAGAGAGAGCCTCGTAGTCTACAGCTGACCTTGTGGAGAGAACAGAGCACCTGAGCCCAGAGAGAAACAAGCCCTGCGAGAGAGACAAGACTTATCCAAGTCTTCAGCTGATATTGGAAGAAACTGGGACCATGGAGCTTTAAGAGGAAGAGGAAGTCTGAAGCCTCTCAGACATCAGCAGCCATCTTGCTCCAACACATGGCAACAGACTTTAGTGAGGGAAGTAACTTATGCTTTATGGCCTGGTAACTGTAAGCTTCTACCCCAAATAAATATTCTTTACAAAAGCCAACAGATTCCTGGTCCTTTGCATCAGCACCTCTTTGGCTGACTAATACAGTCCTAAATATGCTCAAAGAACTAAAGGAAATTAGAAAAATGATGGATAAATACAAATGGAATATCAATAGAGAAATGGAAATTATGAACAGGAACCAAACAATGCTAAAAACCACAGTAAGAGAAGTTAAAAATTCCCTGGAGGTATTCAAAAGCAGATTGAAGCTGGCAGAAGAAAGAATCAGAGAACTTGAAGAAGTAACAACTGAAATTATCCAGTCTTAGGAGCAGAAGGAAGAAAGAATGCAGAAAAGTGAACAGGGCCTGAAGAACCTGTGAGACACTCTCAAGCATACCAGTATATGCATTGTGGAAGTTCCAGAAGTAGAAGAAAGAGAAAAAGGGACACAGAGAATATTCAAAGAAATAATGGCTGAAAACTTCCCAAATTTAACAAAAGACATGAATATACCCATCCAAGATGCTCAGTGAACTCTAAGCAGAATAAACCCAAATAGACTCACGCAATGGCTTATTATAATCAAATTGTCAAATGCCAAAGATAACATGTGTAAATATAAATACCAGTACTATTGTATTTTTTGTTTGTAACCCCACTTTTTACATTCTACAGGATCTAAACAGTGAACGCATAAAAAGTAATGAAAATCCATGGTTTTGGACTCATAATATATAAACGTAATTTATGACGAGAACTACATAAAGTTGAAGGGATGGAGGAGGTATAAGAACATAATTCATGTATACTATTGAAGTTAAATTGGTATCAAAGCAAGAGATTGTTATAAATTTAAGATGCTTAATTTATGCCCCATGACAACTATGATGAAAGGATCAGGGAATATGCAAGTCATAGAAAACAGAAATTAGAGCGCAGGTGATGGGACGAGGGCAGGGGAAATAGGGTGTTAATGCATAATGGATGTAGGGTTTCAGTAAAGAAAAGTGGTGAGGGTATGGCAAAATTGTGAACTTGATTAATTCCATTCAGTGGTATGCTTGGGAGTGGATGAGATGGAAAAGTTTATGTTTTATGTATGTTCCCACAATTAAAAAAAAAAGAGAAAGAGCAACTGAAGAGATGATGACAATTAAATGCAATGCATGATCCTGTATGGTATCTAGCAAGGGTAGAGAAAAGGCTCAAAGGGACATTATTGGAACATAAAAAAAAATTGAAATATAGATTATAAGCTTTATGTCAATGTTAAATTTCTTGAACTTTATAACTGCAATTAAGGTAGTTACAAAAGTGGATATCCTTGTTTGTAGGAAATGTACATGGCGGTTTTAAGTATTCAAGGAGCATGATGTATACAACCTACACTCAAGTGTTGAGAAAATGGATTGATAAATAGACAAACCTGATGATGGATGGGTGGATGGATAGATATATAGCAAATGTGGCAAAATATTTAAATTAGTTAATCTGGGTATCTGTGGTGAGGAGAAGGGGATAGGGGTAAGTTAGAGTTCTTGGTGTAGGGTTGTATTATTTTTGTAACTTCCTGTAAGTTTGAAAGTATTTCAAATAAAAAGTTATTAAAAACGACAATCAGCAGAGTTTAAAATATAGTGCTTCTCAATGTGATGAAATCATATTTAACCCCATGATTCTAGGCTTCAGTGCTATGTCTGGGTGTTAATGTTTACATGAGCTTTCCTGACATCACATAAATGCCTACAAAATGTGCCGGTGAGTCCGAACTACAGCTTTAGATGAACGTACTCACTTTCAGTCTTTGAATAGCTAAATCGTTGTGCAGAACAATTTAGTAAAATTTAATATTTTGTGAGGCTACTCTCTAATTCCTGGCTTAAGCTAAGGTAGCGCCCCTCAAATCTAGTTTTACTTTCCCTTAAATGTGACCAGGTGCAATTTAATTGTTATGTTAGTATGCCTGTCAATAATATTTATCTGAATTTGTATTTTTTTGGCATTTACATTGTTGTAAATTATACCTTATTTTATGACTACCCAAGTTCTCTTTCCAGCACCAATCCTTGCTATGTTTTTTATTGAGCTGAGAAAGAGCTTAACACAGATCTTAAGATGCTCCAGAAAGTCCAAAGAGAGTCAACATCTGGGATGAAAAAGAGGGTAAAGTTTTAGTTGATTTTCTTTCTTGGCTACATATGTCTCTTATTCTTTATCCTGAAATTCTTCTCCACCTCCCTTTTCTAGCTCCTTCAACCATCCCTTAATGCACTGCTGCTTCCACTGTCACCTTGAAAATTCTTTTGTTTTTCTGGTTTACATTCTCCTGCCAGATATTTTCCATTCCCCTGTCTTTTACCCTAAAATGCACTGGCCTTCCTAACTTACTCATTTTCAATCTGAATAGCCTTGAATTGGGGGAGGGGACATGATTGGGGGGAACACCCACAAGCCTAGTTTTACCAAAACTAGAAAGAAAACCATCATAATTACTTATAAAACATAGATTCCAATCAGAGGTCATTACATTTACTTTAAAATGATTCACAGGTCATTAACTGGCCAAACCATGTCTTTCAAGCACAGCTGTTAAAGGAGTGAAATGCTATAAATCATTAACAGTGGTAAGGGAAAAAAATGCTAGAGAAGGACAGTGGGGATGGAAAATCAAGCCAGGTACTGGAGATGCTGAGCAGAAGGAAGCAAGGTGATTTGGAGGCTGGCTGTGTGCTGAGAGAAGAGAGCAGACATCCCAGGGTATCTCCAGGGTGTGGCATGGGCTGCCAACCCAGTGGTGGCCAGCAGGGGATCAGTGAGTTAGGGCAGAGGAAGGTAGCATTTCTAAAGAAATAAGAGTTCTGGCCTCTTGCCGTGTGCAATGTGAGATAAAGGAATGACAGCCAACTCGGAAAATCCTGAAGATGTTGACAATTATGAGCAGTAGAGTAGACATTTGTTCCAGGTAGTGAAATTTAAGAGTCACACAGAAGAACCCTTTTCCCCATCCCTTTCCACAGCCATGAACAAAATGCCAAGAGATGCTGCAGGCGGCTCACTACCGGCAGCTCTTCATTAGATGAATTTCACCAAATCGTAGCCTGTAATTCCCCAACAATGACACTAATAATAACAAAAATACCTAAAATTTACTAAGTCTTAGGTGTCAGATATTACTTTTAATTTTCTCAATAGCTCTACGAAATTTGTTCTATAATTATCTACCTTTGTAGATGAGGCTCTGAGAGAATAAATGACTTGAACAAGGTGACAGGTTAGCAAGTGGTAGATATGCAGGTTTTCTGACTACAAAGTCCCACCATTTCATTGAACCTGCTGCTCCATCAAGCAGCTTCAGTTGCTTGTTGCTAGATGGAGACTCTGTGAGAGAAAGGAAGGATTTCTTTACATGCTTTATGTTTGGTCTTATAGAATAATTTTTTATGCAATCAAGCAGTCATAAAAATACATTTTCTCCTTGAAGGGAAAATCTTCAAAGACTAGATTGGATTTCTCTGCTAATTCTGATCGTTAAAAAATAAAACACTTTGTATTAATCCTCACTATTGAGCATAAAAATCTGTTTAAGGAGAGGAAACATAGAAAGTAAACAAAGTGCAGATAAATAGAAGCTGGGCTTCCATGCCCTCAGACTTGTATCCCTCCGATCACTTCTGCCATTTGAGGCACCAGCAAGGACCATCGTTTCTTCCTGAGCCCCTGCAGTGTGGGTGTGAAACACAAGAGAAGTGATACCAGCCCTTTTACTTTTGTTTCTCAAACACAGCTCTGTGGAACACAGAGGTTTTCAATCATGTGTGTGGGATTTCAGATGACCAAAACATAAGTCCCTAGTTTCAAGTTTACTATCTAGTGGGAGCAAATGCAAGGAAATACGTATAACTACAATCTGAGGAAAGATGGAGCAATTGTTCCTCCGACTGGGATGGATCTTGAATTAGTATCTTTATCTTATAACATAATTCAGAATCCAGGAGCTGACATGGCTTCGGGGTGAACAGCTCTCTGGCCTGAGGCAGCTGAAGGTATCCCAAAGGAGCTGGCATTTCTGCAGGCAACCCGGTGCGGTAAGCCCTCCCGGGAAGAGTGCGGGGCCAGAAGCTGTCTCGGCACCTGCGTCCTCTGGAACAGCCTGGCCACAACGCCCACAGCTCTCCATGGGCCCCTGCCCGGCCTCGCAGGCGTGCAAACGTGCTGCTCATTCGGATGGCCCAGTGACCTTGTAGATTTATCACTCGGCCTTTACACTTGCTCGTGACGCCGTGATTTATTTATTTATTTTTTTTATTATGGGTAAAAATCAAAATTCTCACAATACATACAAACATTTGTAAAATGATATATAAATATATATGCATATATGTGTATTTGCTTACAAAAATGTTATTTTTATATATATATACATATATTTTAAGAGGTGCTTAGATTACCTAAAATATTATACGGAACCCACTCGGATTCCCATGTTGCCCACCTCCCACACCTCCCACCACATCCAACACAAACATCTCCCATAGTGTGGCCCACCGTGATTTATTTTTTAAACGTCAGGATTCTGTAACTTCACAATATCTGATTTGTCCGGAGAACACTCAGAGAGGACACCTCAGATGTGTGTTCCTTAGACAAAGTGGTTCCAATCATTGGTTAACTTTCCAAAGGTCATCTTTTCTCAATACCATCCCTTCTTTTAGGTGGATCAAGGAAAACGCAGTGAGCTGTCAGCGGGCCTTGCCCACCTCTGCAGCACCCCGCCTAGGCGTGTTTGTCCCTGTCCCAGGAGGTCTGCCAGCCCCCCTTTTAACAAGGGGCACATTCTCAGCACTCACCCTCTGTGAGGAGCTGCCTCAGCCCCCCATCGGCCCGGGCCGCGCTAAAGGGAACTAGGAGGCGGGTGACTCTGGGGTGCACAGGAAGGGTGTGTGGCAAGTATTTCGAGCATAAATCCTGAGCACCTGCAGCTGAAGGGCTTCCGGTAGCGTATGTTTTGGTGTTATCAGGGCTCGTCCTCGTTATAACCGACGTTTCTTCTGTGGCTCTGGTAACGGACCTGTACGTAACTAGTATTCCTCACTAACGATTACCTCCCGGAGAGCTTCAAAGCCCTAGTTTCTCGTTTTCCCTGAAATGAGGTATACCAGTCTGTGTCCCATCAGGAGACAGAAACTGCAAAATAACTTAAACAGGGGCATTACATATAAACAATTATGAACCTCTGGTTTTTAAAAAGTAACTGTAAGGTGTAAGAACACACAGTTTGTCACCCGAGTAGCCAAAGCTGTGCTTCAGACCTCCCTGCAGAAGGTGTGGCTGCAGCCCAGTGCAGGAGCGGAGCTGGCCGGTTTCTCTGAGTCACAGCGGTCTGCAGTCGCTGGGCGGGCAGGAGGCAGCCGTCCCCGGTGCATGCAGGGCACAGGCAATCTGGAGTCCGTGGCCAGGCACGTGGACTCGCAGAGGACTGGAGAGCTGGTGCTACCCCACTCCCGGTACAGGATACCCAGTGTGATGCAGCCTAGCCTAGCATGTCATAGTGTAACCTCCCCTAGCCTAGCCTAGCATGTCATAGCATAACCTCCCCTAACCTAGCCTAGCATGTCATAGTGTTACCTCCCCTAGCCTAGCCTAGCATGTCATAGCGTAACTTCCCCTAGCCTAGCCTAGCATGTCATAGTGTAACCTCCCCTAGCCTAGCCTAGTATGTCATAGTATAACCTCCCCTAGCCTAGCCTAGTATGTCATAGAGTAACCTCCCCTAGCCTAGCCTAGTATGTCATAGTGTAACCTCCCCTAGCCTAGTATGTCATAGCGTAACCTCCCCTAGCCTAGCCTAGTATGTCATAGTATAACCTCCCCTAGCCTAGCCTAGTATGTCATAGTATAACCTCCCCTAGCCTAGCCTAGTATGTCATAGTGTAACCTCCCCTAGCCTAGCCTAGTATGTCATAGTATAACCTCCCCTAGCCTAGCCTAGTATGTCATAGTGTAACCTCCCCTAGCCTAGTATGTCATAGCGTAACCTTCCCTAGCCTAGCCTAGTATGTATAGTATAACCTCCCCTAGCCTAGCCTAGTATGTCACAGTGTAACCTCCCCTAGCCTAGTATGTCATAGTGTAACCTCCCCTAGCCTAGCCTAGTATGTCATAGTGTAACCTCCCCTAGCCTAGTATGTCATAGCGTAACCTTCCCTAGCCTAGCCTAGTATGTATAGTATAACCTTCCCTAGCCTAGCCTAGTATGTCATAGTGTAACCTCCCCTAGCCTAGCCTAGCATGTCATAGCGTAACCTCCCCTAGCCTAGCCTAGCATGTCATAGTGTAACCTCCCCTAGCCTAGCCTAGCATGTCATAGTGTAACCTAGCTTAGCCTCATCTAGCCTAGAATAGCTTAGCATAACATAGCCTAGCCTAGCCTTGCCCAGTATAATATAGGAGAGTATTTGTACCAAATATTGGATGGGACATACTTACACTAAAAAAATTGTTTTTGTATCTGAAATCAAATTGAACTGGGCATCCTGTTTTGTTTTGCTTTCTTTTTGCTAATTCTGGCTACCCTCGCTCCAGCTTTCAGGTAGGGCACGGGCGAGCCATAGCCAGGGATGGGGATTGTGAATAAGCAGAGGAAGCAGGGGGTCTGGCACAGGCAGGAGGCGTGGAGGACACAGGGAAGCCATCACAAGCCAGGCCGTGGCGGCCGCATGGCTGAGGGGCCACCAGCTCTGGGCGGGTGGCTTTGCCGAGCTCCGCGCGGCAGGTGGGAGTGGGAGAGCAGTGTCCCCCCCAGCGCCCGCCACTAGGGAAGTTGAACTTCGTGCTCGCTGAGAAGGAGACAGGCTTCAGGAGACCTGTCCACCATCACAGGGCAGGTATCGAAGGGGCAATTTGAAGCTGAGAGGCAGTAGCCCGAAAACTGGCCCGTGAAGCTTGTTCTTTCTCCTGCCAGCTGCAGAAAGCGCTTTCCAGACTCGTCTTACAAGATCCCCTTCCTCTGATGTAAAATGGGAATTGAGTCCCGGTTAATGGTGCATAATTTCCACAGAGTAAGTGACATAAGATACTAGCTCAGATATTTGTTCAGGATCACGGAATTTTGTAAAAGAAGTTGGGAGAAATAAGTGTAAGAAAATTCCCCTGAATTGCACCCAGTTCCACTCTTAATGGTGAGAAGAAAAGTCTTCTAAGTTGATTGCCTATGTGAAAAGAACAAGTTTTCTGTATTCTGGATCCTTGTATTTTTCCAACTGGGTCATCAAAGCTGTCAATTCAAAGGTTATACAGGCTGTGAGCTGAGTTTTTTCTTGACAGCCTTCAACCGAGAGGGGATTTCACAACTGTGATTACGTTTTCTTAATGAAAGGGTTGAAAATGGAGGAATTCGGAAGTTAGAAAGGAAAGGATCTTAGAGTATATTTACAGGGCTGGCCATACTTGTACCCCTCCCTCAATACGGCAAAGTCGTATTCTTAGAAGCAAGTTATGCTTTTTTCCAGCATATTGTACCTTTGTGATAGAACAGCTTATAAAAACTCTATTCAGAAACTCTAATTTGTTGTAGAACAAAAGACTTCCTGTGGTATAAACTTCCCTTTGAATCTCTTAATACTATTTGACTTTTACTGGAGTAAAGAAAAGGCTTGTAAGGATATTTTTTTCTAAAGCAAAAATGATTCATGCTGAGCATTAGAGAGAGATCCTCATATTTCTAAATAACTAGACAGACTTTGATATAAGAAACAGTTACATAAAAATTTCAGCCAAATGAGATACTTATGAGGATACAAATGAGATACTTATGAGGATTTTTCAGAATAGGTAGTAGATTCTGGGAGCTCTTGGATTGGATTAGAGACTGTCTGAGGCATTTCTTTTACCCTACCGCAGTCGCTTGTGCATGTGCTTGACAAATGTGTCATCTGAAATTCGAGACTGAAAACGTGAAGCTTGGTGTCAGCACTTCCTTCCATGCAAATCAAGTGGCAGGGATAGAGGAAGGAATTGCTCAATACGTGATCCCATTCTCCATGCCGGGAGCCACGAGGGAAACTGGACTGAAATCTTGTTTCAGGCACAGGACGTCTCTGACCATATGAGCAAACGGGAGGTGGGTGACTGGTCTCGGGTAAGCCCGATGCGTCGTGAAAGGGAAGTAGGGCGCCAGTGGCTGTCCAGGGCAGCCGACCCCCCACCCAGCTTTTGCGCTTAATGGGCCGCTCCCAAAACCCAGCTTTCTCTTGTTAACAAAACAGCTGAGCTTTCCAAATCCTCCTGCTTTGACCCTTGTTGTCCCGCAGCCAATCTTCACCAATTTATATGGACCTTGTGTTGCTACATAAAGCTCTACTTAGCTTTCTGTATTTTTTTTCATATTGAAAAGTAGTGTCAAATATCACTCAACTCTGTATTACTTTGTAGAGGATGGAATATGGACTACACACTAAGATGAAAAAAAGTTTAATAAGAGAATCAGCTTCCCGCTCCGGGTTCCTCTGTGCTTACTGCCTGAAGCATTTTCTCCTGTAAATTACAGAACCTGCTTCTTTTAAGGTGTCTTCACTTTCCTTCATAACCCACAATCACACATCCTCTCTCTCTCTTTTCCCAAAATCCTGCATCTGTTCTCTTATTCTTCTTTCCTTTTTCTCTCTTCCCATGGTCTGGGAACGTTTCCCTTTTCAAATTTCTGAGATTTGGAGCCTTATTAGATTTTTTTTGCTGGATTCAGAGCACCACCAATCACCAAGGATTTAATTTTAAAAGTGGAACATTTTTTTCAGCTTATGTCACATGACATTTGCTGTGTGGCTATTAGGCTGTCTGATTTTTTGGTAACTTTTGAAGGAAAAACATGTCTACAGCTTCATTCACCTGATATGTCTTGACGGGCTCTAGCTGTGGGTAAGTCTACCTGCTGTGGGCCTGTGGCCTTCAACCTAGCAAAGAGACAGGTGCTGAACAAGAAATGACCCGGGACCAGCACTTACAGATGGAGCTGCACGGTGATCCGTGCCACCGAGCCTCGCATTAGAGCTCACGACAGCTCTAGGATAGGTCCTGTCTTAGGTCATCCCCGCTTTGTAGAGGAGAAAACGGAGGCACAGGAAGCGAGTTGACTTGCTCAAGGACTCTCCTCAGCAGGGCGGTGGCAGAAGCAGGATTGGAACCAGGCAATCTGGCTTCAGGGCCCTCGTGTCTCAGCCAGGGACTAAATAGAGATGCCCTCAGTAGAATTTCCTTCCCTTGCCTCACACTCTCTCTCTTGCCTTCCCCAGTTAGGCTTGCTGGTAGAATCAGGGGCCGAGAAAGGCAGCAGGTGTATCAGATGCTAGCGTGGCAGACAGCTGCCACCTGTGCCAGCAGGACCCAGGCAAGGCCTGAGGGAGTCCATGAGTGCCCACCGGTCAGCATCTCAGGGTATTAAGTTAGACACTCCCCCGCCAACCTTCTGCTACACCATCCACCTGCCCAGTTACTGGGCTCCACTCTCCAGCTCAGCTCAGGGATTCGTGCGGAACCTGGAATTCACTCTTAGCCTTGTCCTTGTCTCAAGTGGGGTTTAACTTTTACCCATGGATCTTTCAGAAGGAATTTCAGGGTTACATCCCTGTGACGGTTTGGAGCAGAGTGTACCCCTAGAAAAACATGTTCTTAAATTCAGTCCATTCCTCCAGGTGTGGACCCATTGTGAGCAGGACGTTTTGATGAGGCTACTTCTGTTACTTCCGTCAGGATGGGTCTTAATCCTATTACTGCAGTCCTTTATAAACAGCAAAGTGGAGGTCAGACAGACGGACAGAAAGCCAGAGGGAGCAGCCAGGAGCTGACCATCAACAGAACACAGGAGAGAAGAGAGAGGCCGGGAGACGCCCCCATGTGCCTTGCCATGTGATGAGCTAAGGACAGAGGACCACCAGCAGCCCCAGAGTGCCACAGTCTGGGGGGGGGGTCGCCTAGATGACACTTTTATTGGCTCAAACTGTGAGCAAATAAACTCCCATTGTCTAACCCGACCCATTTCCTGGTATTTGCTTTAGCAGCCTAGGAATCCAAGACCCTCCCTGCCCGCCAGCAAGGACTGCCACCTGATGACCATGGTTTGGGTTGGTAAGATGGTGGACTTGTTCAGACCGAAGAAGTGGTAAGAAGAATTCGGGGCTTTGGAGGTATGAAAAGCTATCAGCAGAGAATGAACCAGAAAGTGATTACAAAATTGATAGCAATGAACATTTAAAAAGAAACCTTCCCCTTCTTTGCCTCCTCTGAGTTCTGTGATAACCTGAAAAATAAACTAATTTCTATGTCATTTGGAATGGAGGACAGCATTGTAACTTTTTCTTTCTTAAAGAGAGAGAATAAATGTTGAAGCTGTTGGTTCTCAGTGGAAGAAGTGATTGAAGTATTAGCATCTGGCGTTTTGTTTAGGTCGTGTTATTAAGTCCTGTCAAACTGCCTAATTTTTACTTTTGTTATGAATTTGCCTTGGGTTGCAGCCATCTTTTAGATTTCACATAATCACATCTCCCACACGAAGCTCTGCTCTTCTGGCTTATTTCCTTCACCTTGCTGGGTCCTTTACTACCTTACTATGTTTACTCAAATTTGCATTGGCGACACCAACCCATTTCCTTTAGTCAATTATTTAGAAAGAGCCAGAGACTGAGAGAGGGAGGCTTTAAAGTGGGAGGAGCTTGCAAAGATGCATTCGTTCACTCATTCATTTATTCAGTCACTTCCTCATGTTTAGTGAACCCGCATAGCGTGCTGGAGTTAAAGCTCCTCAAGGAGCGTCCATATTTGGGTCCCCCACCTTCAGGGATTTTGGAGGGAGGAAAGAATATTTAATACGGGCCTCATCAGAGCTTCATGTTGTCGAATTCCGACCTGGAGGGCGGCAGGAGCCCTGAATTTGCAGTGCAGACCGCGGTGGCGGCTTACTGGCTGTGCGCATCCAGACTAGGCATTGGATCCCGAGACTCGGCTTCCTTGCACCTGGGTTACCTGTCCCCCAAGATGCTCCCAGATAGCGTGCCCGAAAAAGAGCTAGTCCTACGTAATTCTTTGTCCTTCTTTGTAACGTATAAAGAACTACACAAATACAAGGGCGCATGGTAACCTTAAGGCCACCGCTTTTCCTCTTAAGTGACGAGCCAAGGACGTATCTTGCTTTGAACCAACTTGAACAAGCCCTTGTGTTATGATGTGATGATTGTTTTCCTTTCGATTATATGTATTCAAATAGGGGGAAAAACACAGAAAGCACATATTTTATGTTCTAGGTTCATGTTTGCCCCATCAAGATGCTGCTCCCCCACATTAATAGATCTATACATCCCCAAATTTATGAATGCCATAAATAATTTGACAGTTTCCTGAAGGAAATCGTACTTTGGTTGGGAAAACAAAATGCTACATTGACAGCAATGAAATATAGCTATTAGCCTGAACAGAAGCACGGGGAGGCTTTAGAAAAGGAAAGAGGCCGCAGGCAAACCTCACGGGGCTGGGGCTTGAACCACAAAGTGGAAGAGAAGGAAGGGTCCTTCCCTGGGAATAGGAAGAGTGCAATTAAAGCAGAAAGAAAACATTGGTGTTGTTTCTATGGGACTATAGAGACTATGTTATGTATCTGTTTTTCCTTTTCATTTACAGGTCTGTTTATATATTTTCATAGTTTAGTGGTTAAAAAATAACATGTTGACTTTTTAAATTTCAAAAATCAGAAAAGCATAAAGATAAAAATAATAACCCAAATTTCACTCCAGAAATAAGTCCTTTTAGCATTAGGATGAAAATTCTTCCAAATATATATTTTTCAAGATTTATTTTATTTATTTAATCCCCCTCGTTGTTTGCAGTCGCTGTTTACTCTCTGTGTCCATTTGCTGTGTGCTCTTTGTGTCTGCTCGTCTTCTCTTTAGGAGGCACCAGGAACCGAACCTGGGACCTCCCATGTGGGAGAGAAGCACTCAATCACTCAAGCTACCTCAGCTCCCTGGTTTGTTATGTCTCTCCTCTTTGTCTTCTTGCTGCATCAGCTCATCACACCTGCCTGCCA
Source organism: Tolypeutes matacus (assembly GCA_026826555.1). NCBI lineage: Eukaryota > Metazoa > Chordata > Mammalia > Cingulata > Chlamyphoridae > Tolypeutes > Tolypeutes matacus. The sequence continues at coordinate 11,591,532 of JAKSZT010026446.1, read as the reverse complement.
CGTCAGCTCACTGTCTTGCTTGCCTTCTCCAGGAGGCACTGGGAACCGAACCTGGGAATCCCCCATGTGGTAGGCAGGAGCTCAATCTCTTGAGCCACAAATGCTTCCCCTTCCAAATATTTTTGTATGTACACACTCACACACAACTTGGAATATTTTTCTGTTTGTCCAGATCTTGTTTAAAGTTCTTCAGTAAGATTTTATCATTGTTTTTACTTTTATTTATGATGTGAATGGATTTTTAAAAATCCAGTTTCTAACTGATTATTGGTTTCTCAGAGGTAAGTTATTTCTTTTTGTTTATCTTTCATCCAGATACCTTATCATTTTCAATTCAAAAAGGTTTTTATCATATTCTCTTGGGTTTTTCATACATACATTCAAACAGTCAGCAAAAGAGAGAATTTTACCTCTTATTTTTTCAGTATTTATACTTTTTTCCTCATTAATGTCATTTTTTGAATCATTAAACAATCCTGAATAATTACTGTTCATTCCTCATTATAATGAAAATAGCTGGGAGGCGGCTGTGGCTCAATCAGTGGGGCTCCCGTTTGCCATGTGGGAGGCCCCGGGTTCGGTTCCCTGGGGCCTCCTGGTGAGGGCGGGCCCGCCCGCACGGCGTGGTTGGCTGACCCGGCGAGCACAGGCAGCAAGGGGGGGATAAATGAATAAATAAATAAAATCTTAAAAAAAAAAAAAAAAATTAAAAAAAAAAAAAAAGAAAAAAAGAAAATAGCTTTAGAATTTTACCATTAAAATGGCATTTGGGGAGCCAATGTGGCTCAGTGGTTGAGTGCTGGCTTCCCACATATGAGGTCCTGAGTTAAATCCCTGTCCCTAATACCTCAAAAAAAAAAAGATTGCATTATATATTATTTTTATTTATATTTTAAAAAATTTTTATCAAAGCAATAATTTTAAGTTAAAAATACGAAAATGCTTGCATTAAAAAAAAGAATCCCCTGCCATGTCAACCTAGCTCCAATAATTCTTACTTCCCAAAAGTAGCTAGCTATTTTCCTAACTTTTAGCTGTTTCTTCTGTATTACTTTCATTTTTTTAATGTAACCTACTTATATTGCTATTAATATTTCTTCATATCTTTTGTTTCAAATATTTGTTTCCTTCTGGAAACTTTTAGACTCTGTTTATTTCCAGTGTTCTGAAGATTTATTATGATATGTGTATGGGTCATTATTTCTTGTCCAGGGATTGTTGGGCTTAGAAACCCATGTCCTTTAATTCTTGGAAAGTTTATTATTTATTTTATAATCTCTTTCCCTCAGATTTTGGTCCTTTCTGGAACTACCATAATTGAACTTTTAATATCTTAATAAAATTTCTACTCTCTTGCCTTTTTTCTCATATTTATCATCTCTTTTATTCCTTTTCATGTAACTTTTAGAGTGATCCCCCTTTTCTCCCTTTGAGACTTTGATTGAGATTGTAGCTCTCCCAGATACAACCTCCACACATCAACTTTTCGGTCAACACTTTGATTTCTTTATATTCCCTCTGTATTGTAAGTAGATTACTTCATTTTAGATCACCGTTTCAGTTTTCAGTGCTGTCAATCATTACATTGCCTCTAGTGAATTTTTATTTTGGACTTTTTAAAATTGAGAACATTCTGTTGTTCTTAAATCATTCTGTTGAAATATTGTCTTATATGCCCTTAAGAATGCCTGGCTGCAATAGTAGCTGTGTCTCCTGCTGTTAGGTGGGAGTCAGGTACCACACAAGCCCGTTTGTTCTCTTGGTGTCCTGGCAGGATGGGTTGTGTCGTCTTCCGGCACTCCTGGGAGAGCAATAGTAAAGCAAATAGAGTGAAATGGGCTTTTCCAAGAAAGCAGACCCCTCCAATGCCACTGGACCCCTCCTCCCTGGTCTGCAGACAGTGCTGGCCTCTGGAGGCCCCTCTCAGTGAACCCTGGTACTGAGACGGCAACCGCGGGGGTGGGCTTCGATCCCCATTTCCCATCTTGACAGTTGTAGAAATACCTGTGTGACCTCAGTAGCAGGTGGGAACACGACATGTGCGCAGGCCGCTATCTTGCCCAGCCGAACCCTTTTAAATGAGTTAATGCTTTTGTGTATCATCTCCATCATGGATTTTTATGTTTTAAAGCATAATTGAGGAAGAATAATTTAAACATATTTTGTTTTAAGCCAATATTATGCTTTATAAGCTTAATTTTATACGTAAGCACAATGGTTCCTTAAATCAGCTATTCCTATAAATAATTTACCTGTCGGATTGTGAGGAAATAATCAAAGCACAGTATTTCCCTGTAAGCAGAATATTTTAATTGTAAGAAGAATATGAGAGGAGCCATCTCTTAGAAACTGCCCTTGTGAATCCACATCTATAAACTGAAAGCAAAAGGATCAAACGTAGCCTGTGAAAATTTTCACAACGTTGTTTTAACATTTGAGTGGACATGTTAAATTCAAAATGAAATGTGTCCTTAAGATTCAATTTCTCCTCAAAAAGTTAGGCATAGAATTACCATAAAATCCCATAATTCCTTCTTGGTTACATGCACCAAAGAATTGAAAACAAGAACTCAAACAAATACATGCACACGAAAATTCTAGAAGCTCTGTTCACAACAGCCAAAAGGTGGAAGCCACCCAGGGTCCATCAGTGGGCGAGTGGGTGAGCAAATGGTGGTATATGCACACAATGGAATAGTATCCATCATTAAAAGTAATAATGAACTAATACATGGATGAATCTTGAAAATGAGCATAACTAAGAATTTTGCTTAGTGAAAGAAGCCAGATCAAAAGGTCACATATTTACATGAAATTTCCAGAATAGGTAAATCCTTAGAGACAGAATGCAGACTGGTGGTTGCTAGGGGCTGAGGAGAGGAGAGACTGGGGAGCAGCCACTGCTTCATAGGTACAGAGTTTCCTTTTGCAGAGATGAAAATGTTTTGTAACTAAGTAGAGGTCATAGTTGTAAAACATTATGAAAGTACCAAATGCCGCTAAATTGTTCGTTTTAAAATGGTTCGTTTTAAGTCCTGTGAATTTTACCTCCATTTTTTAAAACGTTTAAGAAAAGAACATGAAAATGGAATTCATTATCTCGAGTTTTCTTAATATCACTTACTGAATGATTTGACAGCAGAAATGTGTGATTTCTCTTTGGTGTTCCCTTTTAGCCTTCAAGCCAATGAATTCTAAAATGTTGCTAATTAAATTGATTAAACTGTCCCGGTTAATAAAAACTAAAGCTCCCCAAAATAGGCTAACTGTGACCTTTTCCATTGTCCAAAAAAATTAATATATTCCGAACAAGAAGCACTTGATTGATGACAGACTTCTCCTGTAAACCTTGCTTTCAGGAAACATCTGAAAGCCTTTCCAAGAATTTGTCATAATTAATACTGGGGCATTTACCTTTCAGACCAGTTTGAGGCTCGTTAATAATCTGCTCAAAAGCTGGTCATAAACTCATTTTTATAATGCCTTTAGGGATATACTCGATGTGATAAAATATATTTTTAAACAAGAGAATGATAAACACTGAATTCAGGATCGTGGTTATAGCTGAAGAAACTGGTAGGGATACGGGATCAGGCATAAACACGCAAAGAGCTTTAACGTGGCTTTTCTCCATCTCAGCACTATTGACATTTTGGACCAGATTATTCTTTGTTATGGGGGGTGGGGCATGTTCTGTGCATTGTTGGATGTTTAGCAGCATCCTCTACCCCCAAGATGCCAAACCCACCCACAGATACACACTCCCCACCCCCCCAGCTGTGACAACCAAAAATGTTCCCTGGAGGGCAGAATTACCGTGCGGAGGACCACATGGTGTTGGTCAAATTCGGTTTCCTAAGGCTCACAAGTGTTCATTTCATTATCGTGTTCATTTCATTATCGTGCGTCATGGTTTACTCATAAGTTACATATTTTGTTTTGAATGTATAAATGTATCGTAAAACTCATTAAAGCTGCTGAAAATATGCTTTCAACAGGCAACTTTCTGGAAATAAACTTGGACATAGACTCTTTTAGTTTCCATATTCCATATTGAGCTTTATTTTCCACTTTTTAGCCACAGTGTACTAGAATGTTTCCTTTCAGGTCATTTTGCTGAGCACTTTGACAGGATGTTTATTTTAAATCTTTACAATTTGCAACATTAAGTTATACAAATTGTGCAGCTAGTTCTTTGCCAAAAATCACATAAGGTTTTAGGCCAGAACTGAATATTCTGAGTCAAATATTAAAAATATACATTTAGGGAACAGATGTAGCTCAAGTGATTGTGTGCTTCCCATGTACAAGGTCTGGGTTTGATCCCTGGCCCCGGTACCTCAAAAAAAAAAAAAATTGTATGTATGTATGTATGTATGTGTATGTGTGTGTATGTATGTATATATGCATATATGTATGCATGTGAAAATTGTGGGACTTCTAAAATTTTATGGATGCACAAAATAAAGTAAAATATTACCTAGCTAACACCATAAGAATATCTGATTAAAGAAACAGAACCCCTGCCAAATCAGCTTAAAAAATGATTTTTTATAATGATTTAGAAGCACTCAAGGTAGCAAGTGGAGCTATCTTGAGGGGCTGGACAGCTGGACGAGTTTCCACTCTCACTTCTCATTGCTCCCTCAGGACTACATTGCCTTTTATCTCTTCTCATGTATCTTTCTCTCTCTCTCTCTCTCTCTCTCTCTCTCTCTCTCTGAATCTTGGCTTCTCCTATTCTTCTTTCACCTGCACTTGGGCAGTGTCTGTGCCTCAATGCTGAATTCCCCAAAGAGGAACTCTGACGGGCTCAGCCCAGGTTAAGTGTCTACATTTGGTCCAAGAGGCAGTGGCCAGGGTAGGAGCTAAAGGGATTCACGAGGTACCTCGGCCTTCCCATTCCACGCCATGTGGGCGCATCAGGTACTATAAGAAGTATGAGATGCTCCACATCTAAACTACATATGATGTCAACTAACAAAAATATCTTGTGGCGATTTTGTTTCCCCTTCATGAGAGAGAGAGAGGGAGGGAGCACTTATAGATATATGGTAGATGCATCGCTATTATATAAATCTGAGCATAGGTAGAATTAAACTTTTCTTGTCTTCACTAGAATTAAAAATTTAATTCTTCAGCCAGATGTTTTCCAAGATTTTTCCTTATGTGTGTGTCTGAACATTCCAGTGCTAATACTTGCTCAAAGTCACTAGTATTCCATCATGAGAATGCTAGTTTCATTAATCTAGAGAGAACACGCATTCCTGGAAATTCAAAAGTGGAAGTATAATAAACAATTCTACTGCAATTTTTTTGCATGACTATCTTGAGATGATGTGTAATTATGTATGCATGTGTATGCTCAGCAGATATCTGGTATTATTTGTGAATCCATGATCAAAACTTTAGGAATTTTTAAGTTGCTGATAAAGAAGCAGAATCATATAGTCATGTCCTGAAAATCGTGGAGAACATGTGAAATACTCTGAAATCTAAGTATAATGCAAATATTAGGGTTCCTGAAAAAGAACTGTGTTGTATCTGAGAGTTACAGTGGAAAATGGGACAGATCTATGATTTGCAAGTTTAATGCTGGAAAGTCTTGCTAGAGGAAGGCTCTAGAGAATACACATATTTAAAAATGTGTGTGTATGCAGTCAACTTGATTCTCCAGGGAAGTAACATTAATTTCCCATTCATTGTGACATTTTCTTATCCAAGAAAATCTTTTTAGTTAATATTTTCATTCTTAGTGTTAAAGCTCAATAGAGAGTCTTTGTTAAAGCTCAAAGGAGTTGTCATAAGTAGTTTGGGATTTCCTAATTTTTAACATTTTACTTCCCAAGAAGATTGTGAAACATGGGATTATCCACACAACTTACCTTGGTTAGTGTGACCCACTGGGACCTGTCTCTTCACCCCAAAAGTGAACACATTTGTGGCTTAACATTTCCAATTAGGAACCTTATTTTTTTTTTTTAAGATTTAATTAGGGCTTCTCAGACATCATGCAGTGTTTTTATAGAGCAATTATAAAAAGAGGTCCATACTTGGTTTATCACGTTTGGAATCTAAAACATTATTTCGTATTGCTAATCGCTCCTATTAACCATCAGTTAAACAAGCAGACCCGTCGGCTGGAAATGGAGGCTCTGCAGAGAGCCATCCCACCTGCCAACAACTGTGCTGAGCCATCAGCCAGTGGTCCTCGGGTGAGATTCCCGTCCATCAGTTGACATCCTGGGGTCTCTCTGCACATGTGATATAAGAGGAGAGGCTGAGGCAATACTTTTTTCTTGTTAAAATGAAAACTATGAAAAGTGGTTAATCAAACTTACCCAAGTAAATTTTTTAAGCTGCTGAAATGAATGTATTTGTTTGAATCAAAACCGCTTTTCAAGCTATTCTGTAATCTTATGTGTATAATAGTTAAAGAAACAACTTTGTATAAATGTCTGCTTCCATCTTTGCCAATTAAAACCCTATCATGGGGAAGCGGGTGTGACTCAAGTGATTGGGCTCCCGCCTACCATATGGAAGGTCCTGGGTTCATTTCCCGGGGCCTCCTGGTGAAAGCGAGCTGGCCGGCACGGTGCAGAGAGGTGCCTCAACAAGATGATGCAGCAAAAAGACACACAGAGGGCAGACAGTGATAGACACAACAAACCAGGGAGCTAAGGTGGCTCAAGTGATTGAGTGCCTCTCCTCCACATCGGAAGGTCCCGGGGATTGGTTCTGGGTGCCTCCTAAAGAGAAGACAAGCAGACACAAAAGAACATGCAGCCAATGGACACAGAGAGCAGACAGCAATCGTAAGTGGTGGTGGGGATAAATAAATTAATAAATCTTTAAAAATAAAAAACAAAAAACCCTATCGTTGGGAAGTAGATGTGGCTCAGGAAGTGAGGTACCCGTCTATCACATAGGAGGTCCTGGGTTCAGTTCCTGGTGCCTCCTAAAGAAGATGAGCACGACAGCGAGCTGACACAGTGGGCTGGCAAGGCGAGCTGACGCAACGAGATGACACAAGATGATGCAATGAGGAAACACAACGAGGGACACAACAAGCAGGGGGCAACGGTGGCTCAAGCGATTGGGTGCCTCCCTCCCACAAGGGAGGTCTAGAGTTCAGTTCCCAGTGCCTCCTAAAAAGAAGACGAAGAAGACGAGCAAGACACAGAGAGCAGACAGCGAGTGTAAACAATGGGAGAGGGGAAAAATCAATCAATAAAATATGTCTTTTTAAAAAACTTTATCATGATACTATGAAATAAAAGCAATATTAGTTTATGTGCATGAGGCGTTCAGTAAATAGCACATGTGGCATCTCCACACAGCCACCCGGGGCTTCGCTGCCGTTCGTGCAGGGAGCTCTGGCCCCGGCGGGAACGGTGAGGCCATCCACTGCCTTCCTGGTTCTCGGCCTGTACTTGGGTCCCCGGTGCAGATTGCTGACCTCTTGGTCGCCCAGAACCTCCTCGATATCTGAACCTTCTCTGTCTCTAATCAGGAGTGCAGCAGAAGCAGATCCTTTTGAGTATTATACTTTGATATAAGTGGAATTTAAGCCATCACTTGAGGTTTGATCCTTCATTTCACACAGCACAGCATCTGGTCTGTATTAGACATTCAGTGAAAGTCTGCGCGGGAAAGCCACGGGAAAGTAACCTTAGGCGGCAGCAGTCGCCGTGCCGTCCTGCCTGGAGGGCTGCACAAGCCTGTGCCTCCGAAGCCACCCTCTTCAGGCTCAGCTCCCAAGTACGGTGACGCTGGACTTGCAGGGCGATGGCTGTGCACTGTGCAGTGACGAGGTGGCAGGGGCCTGGTCTTCCCGTGGGCTGGGTGCCGCCCTTCAGGTAGGCCGAGGGGCTGGGCTTGCAGGGGGCCTGAGCAAGACCCCAACGGGGACGTCTAAGAACTAACGGAGAGCCCATGGCAGCAGCCGCTCACGGGTGCAGGTTTTAGGCAGAGGCTGTAGGACCTGCCAGTGCTGCAGAGGGCTGGCGCTGTTTTCCAGGAGGGGTAGGAAGGCAGGCGGACGCTCAGCCGGAGGCACCTGGAATCTGAGGCAAGCACAAGGTCACCTCCACTCTGTTGCTTTCAGAGACGAGAGAGGCTCCTGTGTCCAGTACCGGGCAGCTCAGTGCTGTTAGAGGCACTGGAGGGTCTCTAAGGACAAAGGCCGCTCTTGGTCCACTCAGGACCCGGGCAGCTCTCTGGGGGCTGCCGCATCGCCCCAACTGCCCCTCCTCGGGGTTCGTCCCTGTTCCTTGGGGCCAGGATGGCTCAGGGATGAGGAGCATGTGCTCTCCCTTCTGGGGAAAGAACCTGCTCCACCCTGAGAGAAAATCTGCCTGGATGCTGGCTTCCTCCTCCGTGCTCCCCATCCCATAGCCTCTCTTTCCATCCACCTGCCACAAAGGCCGCTGCCATTTCCCCGTGTGCCAGAGGCTTAGAGTACAGTTTAAATCACTCTTCCTCCTTTTTGACAGCCTGGACTGTGTCCTCATGCAGATGATGTAATTTAACCCTCTGGTAAGGAAGACCCTGGCAATGCGGTGCCCGCTGGAATATATCCTCCTTCCTTAGCATTGCCAAAGGGACGTGCCCCACCTCCCTGAAGACCAGAACGGTTTAGCTCGTTAAATACATACATGCAGCAAAAAGTAACATAAAGAAAATAAAAGGAAAAAAAAAAAAAGAACAAAAAATTTTAAAAATATAGACATGCAGGTCTGTTCTTTTAAAGACAATGTACCTTTAACAGAATCGGCTATAACAGCCTGGTACTGAATGGACCGTGTGCTCCCTTTGGGAAGCTGCAAAGGCAAGGCCTTCAGGCAGCAATGCCTAGTAGCTTGCCAGTGGATTAGGGCGCACCATGTTTAAATCCACTGCTCAGGGGAGTGGGTGTAGCTCGGTTGAGCGTCTGCTTTCCATGTACAAGGTCCAGGGTCCAATCCTCTGTGCCTCTAAATAAAATAATAAGTAAAATAAAGATCTTGGTCAGATCCGGCTCTTCAGCTGTGCTCTATCGGTTTTGCCAACAGTCTGCGTGACCTAGTCGACCTCGAGTCTGTACTTCCATAAGGCTTGAGGAACCCTTCCTTCAGGGAAATACCGTGAGGCAAAGGACAGGAGAGCCCCACACCAAAATAAATAATGAAGGGGGGAAATGAGGAAGTACAGGCACGGAAAAGGATGAAAAAGAAGTACAGAAGAGTAAGCCGATTTTTCACCGAGGAGGACTGTAATACTCATCAAGACGGGCCCTTGTATTTATTGCAAAATTGTATTAAAATTATGCCACAGTAATAAGAAAAGAGCAGTGATGCGGCTGTCGAGCCATCTATATTTTAAGTGGTGGAACCAGAATTTGAATACAGATCTGTCTGGCTTAAGAAGCCACGTCCTCGTCACTGTGCATAGACCCTCCTCTGTACGTACATAGAAGAAAGCTTCTTTTTCGTTTTTTATAGTATTCTTCTTGGGAACAAAGGCAATACCTGAGGGCCTTCCGTGCACCAAAACTAATGTAAACACGGGACTGCCCCCGAATGCCGGTCGTGATCTATGAAACCCGTGTGTGTTGCTGCTAGTAGCTGGGGGCTCCAAGCAGGCTGACGGCACTGTCCTTGACCTCCTAGGGGCCGAGGTGACCTACATGAACATGACTGCCTACAACAAGGGTCGGCTGCAGGCCTCCTTCTGGATTGTTGATAAACAGCACGTCTACATCGGCAGTGCCAGCCTGGACTGGAGATCCCTGGGACAGGTACTGTTTTTGCATTATATAAACTCAAAGTGCTGTCAGCACCAAAATACCACCTCTACTGTGGTTGGAGGGGAAAAAAAACACACACACAACTGTTACCATTTGTTATTTTTAACTGTGCAGGTTTAATAAATGAATGTGAAATGATTTGTGAAATCATTAATGTTTAACATGAAATGGTCAACCTTTCCTTAGCAGATCATCTTACAGGAAAATTTCAGTTGCTTCTATGCTTTGGTAATTCAGCTTCAACCAAATTCTTTAGAGCAGCTTGGTGTGTAATTTACATTACCTAAATCTAAATTTTCAAGATGATATCATATAATCTATGAGACAAAGGAAACACACAAATTCAGTATAAGATAGTCTGTTTTTAAAATAGTAATTTTTGCTTTATTCCACTTAATAAATCTTAAGATAAAGATGTTAACATCTGGGGAGCAGATGTCACTCAAGTGGCTGAGCGCCTATTTCCCACGTACGAGGCCCTGGGTTCAAGCCCTGATACCTCCTAAAAGCAAAAAAAGGATGTTAACATCTTTCTCTTTACAAATAATTAACTTTAAATATCTTGAAAATATGTTTGGAAAATCTTGTAATATTCATGTATTTATTTGTGCCAAAGGTGATCTATAAAGGATTACAAAATCACCTGCTTTCCTGCAGTGGCAGGAAATTGCTGATACTGGGTACGTAGGAAGACTGACGTCCACGCCACAGGGCCCAGACTACATTTCAGCTGAGGTTTTTTTTTTTTTTTAACTTTTTATATGGAAATAATTGCAAACTTACAGAACAGTATGACAGAGCCCATACTGAGATCTCCAACATACCCCCATCCAGATGCCTAGATTTAGCTGAGCTCCTTAATACTCAGACTATGGACTTGGTCAAGTGAGCTACACGGCGCTCCTGAGTATTCTGTGTGGGAAGACGTTCGTGGGCAGAGAAATCTCTGGCTGTAGCCCTGTTGACAAGGACAGTGCCACACTGGGCAACTGAGCGAGGCTGGCATGCTATTTGTTCTGTGAGCTTCAGACATTGAACAATTTGCCTTCTGATTTCCATTAATCTCCTTTTATCCTTCCACACGCAATGCTCCATATATGTTTCCTGTTTTATGTTGAGGTAGATAAAAATGCTCGGGGGTAAAAGAAATATGCAAGGGACAAACTAAATACCAAAAGTTCAATTATTTCCCTCGCCATAGAAAAGGCGGTCTAGAGACAGAATACAGTTTATCCAGGGAGCTTTTTTCCTGTTTCATGCTCAGAGGACAGGCGGTGGAGTCCGGTCTCGAGGGTCAAACACTGGTCATTTCAAATATGACAGTCTCCCCCACCACCCCCCCCCCAGCTAAGATGGGTGGGGGTCACTGAAATTCTCTATCATCTTTTTGGGATGAAAATGCCCTCAGAAGTTGAAAAAAATATCGTTCATTCTATATCCTCTATTTGCTCAGGAAATTAGAAGGTGCTTGCTACTGATATAAAAATGATCCTGAACAAAATAATTAACAACAATAACAATAAAGGTAATAATAACTAGCATATATTGAATGCCAGGGCCCGTTCTAAGCCATTTAAATAGATTATTTAATTGAAAGTGATCCTATGAGGTAAAAACTCATAGCATGTCCATTTTATAGATTAGTCCATTTGAGCCCAGAATTGATTTCCATATTAAATATTTTAAGCCAAGACCTTCCAATATTAATCTGATATGAAAAATATCAAGGTTGATTCTGTATGTCTCATGTCTGGTGACCCTTCAAACACACATATAAAAAAACACTAATTATAATAAATTTGGCTTACCTCAGAAATAAGAATTAAGGCAATAATAGTATTAAGCCTCATTAATTTAGAGGATTTATGAAGAACTAGTTTTATTTATGGAAATAGCTGAGTTCGTCTTTTGCTTTGTACTTTCAAAGAGCTAAACACGTTAATTTTCATTATCTCCTATAATATATAGATAAAATTGATTCTATAACAGTATTGATTATATGTAAATTGTGCTAAGTGATTTTTAATTTGAGCATAGTTTGCTTTATGTTAGCAAAATGCATTTCCCATCACCAATTTATTTCTTTGGTTACTAACTGATATTGATAAGGTCTAAAATTTTGAATTTCATTTGAATAAGGTTTGAATTATTGAGGTTTTAATGACATTTTTGTCCAAATTTTTTGAGCAAGTTATCTTTATTTTCTCTTACTCCTTTCTTTAGGTATACACACACAAACACACACACACACCCCTATATTCATATTCAAGTGCTAGTCTCTCTGCTTAAGAATTGTTCCCTTGTCTTTATTTTTTTTTGTGGCTATTTATTTTTTTGTGGCTGTTTGTTGTTGATGAGAAAAGTAGGTCGATCCTTTAAATGTTCATTCTTTACCTTTGTGGTCACTTGGGTATTATTTCCTTTTGAAATTGATCATCATTATGAAAATGTGGCATTTTTCTCTCCTTAAACACGTTAAATTCAGAGTAGAGATAAATTGCCGTTCCCTAGTACTCACGTGAAGACTCTAAGCTATCTGCAGATCTTTCCTTGCTCTCACATCCCTAAATGGTACGTAGTTTCCCTTTGTATTACAGAGAACAGAGTTGTCCACGAGTCAGGAAGTCGTAGGAAAGCACCAGGTCCCAGGTCTTCATCTCACAACTAATTAAACTCCTTCCTGAGGACCAGTCAACCCCTGGAATTCATTTAATGTCATTCTCAGTAGGAGCTGGAGCACTGCAACCTCTCGGTTAGACCACTGCGTGAGTGGGCTCTGCGGATCTGTCTAGAAGAGACATCACTCCGACCTAGTCACGTGGCTGGTTTGGCCTCAGCCACAGAACACGGGGGAGAATAAGCGGAGGGGATTTTTAGGTGTCTGTCCTTCAGCTCGATACTCAATTCTCTGCGAGAAAGGCTGGAATACTACAAACAAAGTGGTACTACTAAAACCTACTGGACTCACCCGATAGCACTTACGTATGGAATAACTGTAACACACTTATTTTTATAATCCGCCATAAATCCACAGGGAGAAAACCATGAGAAAGTGCTGAGATATATGCCCTTAAAAAAAGAAGACTGACGCGGAATCATACTTGGCAGATAATAAATGGAAACTCTCCTTGGGGAGCACAACTTGGGTCACTGGAGAAGGTAGAAGGGTTGCATACAGCGTCTGTGTTCTCCCGTCAGTGATTTCAAGCCATATGGGACTGCATTCTGGTCGCTGTAAATTTAATAACAGTTTAAACTCCTTGGGGTCAGGGGATTGTGGGGGTTGGATTGAAGAAAGCTTTGTGTCTTTCTTTCCAAGAGGCTACTATTTGCGTGCCAAGTGCTGATTGAGTAGCTTGATATACACCTCTTCATTTAATTGTCATAGCCACCTAAAGGTAGATATTATCTCTGTCTTCCAAATAAAGGTAATATTGGCAAAGTAAAAACAAAACAGATCCTATCTCTGCTCTTATCTTCTCCATAATAAGAAAGCACTCTCTAGCCTGTGCAGGACTTCCGGATTTAGAAATTATTTGCACATTCTTTAAACTGGCTGTTAGGTTGGCAGAATCTGAATCTTTTATTTCACTTCTAGTAATTTGGAACACAGATATAAATCAAACCAAAGTGTCCATTTTCTCATTTTTTGGCTGCTGAACTGAACTCTTCAAAACTAAAATGAATCCCATTGCTCTTTTCTTAACAACCTTTCCTGTTTTCCTCTTATAAAAGATGACCTCCTCTGGTGGGGTAGAAGGGAGACATAACCTGGGAAGGGGCCGAGTTTAAAATCCTTACATGAACATTTAACATCCCATTAGCTTTCCCACATCTGTATTTCAAGTGCTAACCTACTCAAGCCTTTTCCTCTCCAAACATGTGGACAAATACCCATTCCCCAACACTCTTGGTATTTGGGATCATGTTATATAACACTTAATCATCTCTCTTAAATTAGTTTACCTTTCAAGTGTGCTGGATGATGTGGGATTTTTCTTGGTCTACCTCAGGGTGACATAAAACATTGCACAGCAGGGCTCATGCATTAGAACAGATTTAATTTGAGCTGAGTTCCGTGTGAGGCAAGCAATTACCGGAAGAACTGTAATATATTTTCCTAGTGTCAGATTTCAACCCCTTTCATCGGCTTTATATTTTGTGAAGTTTTCCAATGAAAACAAAGATTGTTGCTGTCAATCATTGCCTTAAATCTATGGTAAGTTGAAGAAATAATAAAACTAGTAATAATAGCTTCAATGCGTTGAGGCCTCTCTCAGTGTTAGGTATTCTTTTAAGCATTTCAAGGCTATGAATTCATTTAATTCTCACAATAACCTTTTCTTCTAAGCGCTACTATTTTCACCTTATTTTACAAAGGAAGAAGCCAAGACACAGATAAGTAAGGCACCTCCCAGAAAGTGACAAAGCTAGGAGTCAATCCCACACAGTTTAGCTCCAAACCCCTCAGTCTTATTTCACTGTCACTAATTTAAAAAAATAAATTGCATTTATGAAAAATCATTTTCATGATCTTTCTGTGATGCTAATTTATAGAGTTCCTCTCTCCCTCCTTTTTCTTTGAGAAAAGTTAAACACATAATTCATCAAGAATCCCTTCATTCGTTCACATCTTTCCAGTTGTAAGCCCATGATGGGCATGGTGGCCATAGAGCAACGCCTACTCTTGCTCAGTATTTGAGTTCTACAAGCTCACTGACGCTCTGGGTTGAAGTTCAGAGACTAGGAAGTACATATGTGTTTGCTTACACCCCCTCCCCCATAGTTCAGGATGGCCACAGGGAGCGCTGTGGGAAAAGAGAGAACACATCCACAGGATTTCCCACATAGGGGTCTGGATTTGTGACTCTCAGGAACTCCTGAAAGCACCATAGAGGAAACATACATCACTAACAAAGCAAACAAAAGACTCTAACCAGCATGTGGCATGGAAAGAAAAGGGCACAGCAATCTTCAAACCACAGAGCTCTGGAGGCGTCATGCAGAAGTACTAGAAGCAAGAAAGGAAAAAGTGAAAATACTGTGTTTAGAGGAACTCACATTTATAAATTTTTCAAACAAACCCCCTTAAAGGAACTATCAGCCTGGGAGTTGATAGTGGGGTTCAATAGATCCATTGGTCACAAAAGTCTGCCACACTGGAGAAAGGAGATTTTTAAAGAGCATATTTTAATAAGATTAGAACAGGAATAGGCCTAGTTAAATGTTAATGGGTATTTTAATCTTAGCTCCCCTTTATCCTGGAAAGATTTAACATTATATAGGATATACTAGAAGAGGCCAGCTCTTGGTGTGCACGAACTCACAAACAGTAAAACAAGGTCTTCCCGTTACTGCAGCCGAGACCATGCCAGTGACCAGAACACGTAGCAGCCTGGAGGTGGGATGCCCCAGGGACTTAGCACCAGCCCAGCCTCTTCCATAACTTTGGCAGGGAGAGCAAACTGACCAGCCAGAGATTCACTTGATACCTAGCATCACTGAGCCATTTCATTTTGGGACAGGAAGTTAACTCAGAGCAGAAGTAGTCCAGTGCTTTCTAAGGTGTGTTTCATGAAATGCTCTTTCAATGAGATAATCATGGGCATTCCCTGAGAAAAGGATCCTGCACTCCACAAAACTATGGGTTTAGGAAGCTTAAATGGGTTTCTTTACTGCAGGGCTCCTTGAAGTCTTGAATATACTAACGTCTTTGTGAATCTGTAAGAAGGTCATCACATCTGTGAGACCATGAACTACTTTCATGGTTGAGTTTATGGATCTCTCTTGGAGTACTCCTAGAAGCTTCCATAAATGCTGCTCTAAGTCAAGCCCGCACCCCCCTCCATTTCACCAATTAGAGCACCGAGGCCGAGGGTGCTAAGTTACATACCCATGTGCCTTCCTCCCTTCGTGTCCACATCGGGACGAGCGGGTTTTAGGACTCAGGCTACTGTTCTCCACCACAACTTGTTTCCTTACAAAAAGTATGTGATTCCAAGGTAATCGTAGAGCTCTTGTCTCCTTAGCAACAAAACAACTGGACAATTGACAAGCTAGGGCTTGGCCTCCTGTGGTAAAGATATTTATTGCACATTTACTCTATTCAGAGAACTGTACTACCCGTGGTGGAGGATTTTAAAAATATGACATAAACCTGCAAAAAATTTACAACCCAGTTTGAAAAAAAATACTCAAACCCATTTTAAAGTGAACATAAAAGAGGATAAATGCCAAGGAAGACTGGGTGCAGAATTATGCAAAATGAAAAATTTATCAAGAATTTCAAGACAGCTCAGCAGAGCTTTAAACCAAGCCCGGGGTCCTTGTAAGGGCAGGACCCTGAACACAGGGCCCCCATGCAACTGCACAGGTTACATGCCCATGAAGCCCACCCTGGTCCCAAGAGTGGGGTCAGCAATAAGCACAGGGAAGGCCACAGCAAGAAGATAGGACTTGAGCTGGGCCCTAAATGGTGAGTGAGCTGGATGAGCTCACTCATGTTGGTGGAAGGGATTCTAAGTGGCAAGAAGAGAGTGAGTACAATATACCAGAAGATCCGTGAGCAATTTCCTGCAGGTGCAGGGTGCTCCAATTGGAGAACGCTGGGAGAGGAAAGGGTATGCTTGGGAAGGACCACAAGTGGCCGTGATCTGGCAGGCTATGAAGATTTCTGATGAGGGCAATGAACTGAAAACACTGGAGGTGGTGCACAGGATGGAGGGGGCAGAGGCATCTTAGCTGGGATGAGAGGGAAGTGAGGGGGTTGATGCTGTGATGGGGATTCAGACCTGGAAGGAAGCTGCAAGGGGAGAGACCTGGCAAAGCTGTGTATCCAGGGTCTGGAGCTGAGCAAACTCGGAGAACAACCGTACTGTCCCCAGAGAGGGGATGTCAGCAGCCAGGGGCAGTCCTCATGTCCGTGAGCCACTGGAGACACAACAAAGAGATTGACCAGCATCTGGCATTTTAAGTGATTGCTTGAGCACCTAAATAATAGCAGTTCTTTACTGACCCTAAAGCTACTGATTTCATCGCAGCTGCTACTTCTGCCAGTAACCATCTGGTAGGCCATCCATGCGAGTCACACTCCCTCTGCCTCAAGCCCGCTCTGTCCTCTCAAGTCTTCCTGCAGGTTAAAGCCATAGCCCGACATTAGCAATGAGAAAGGGTGCTAAGGCCTCAAATGTCTTTGATTCCCACTTCTTGTCCCCTTTTCTTTTGATTAAAAGAACAAAGGACAAGCTAGGGTTTTGAAGACGGGTCGGCACGCCAGTGGGCAGGAAGAGGTCATTGTCTTCTAGCACATCCTGTCATCCTTGTTCAGCGCTAGCAGCAAGCTGACATTTTTCTCAGAATTCATGAGTTTCCAAAGACATGTTTCAGCTTCTAGGAAGTGGCACATTGGCCCTTGCTCAATTCAGGTAACTAGATGTCAGAACCAAAATGAAAATGGTACAAAGCAAAAAGCAATTCAACAGCAAATACAAGAGAACATAATTAATATTCTCTAGGAAACATGTAACGAGGGAACACAAAGGATTAATTCTCCCTTGTATTGATTTAAAAGATTACCTGGGCTGCTCAGAAATGTCATTTTTGTTTGCATACGCATTCTAAAGTAAATGAGGGGGTGGAAGTTTCTATTTTTTTCACAAAAGAAATGTATTCGCGTATAACAAAATTATGCTTATTTACAATAACAAAAGTACATACTTTCTACAATTTTTAAAGTAACAATTTGGCAGATAGTATTGTTCAACAGAGGCATAAATAGGAAATTCTCTTTCCTCATTTCCATCGGAGACATCCTCACAAACCAGTTTTTTGTTTTTTATAAATAGTCTCAATTTACTTAATTAAGTGAAGTAATAAGAGCATCATTTGAAGTCTCATGCTTGCCTTTCCTAAGATGAGATTTAGTCAGTAGGTCATTCCCAAGTGAAACTTACTTCCAAATTTTGTTTCTCATGTCCCCCCACCCCCTACTACCTAAATATACTCTAAATGGCATGGTCATCTGAGATATCCATAATGGCTCCTTAGGTGATACATCTCTAGATCTGTATCCAGGTCACATTTTCCCCCCTAGATATAAACTGTCTGAGTTTGCCAAAGGCTGCCAACGCAAACTACCAGAAATGGATTGACTTTCATAATGGGAAATTTATTAATGGTAAAAGCTTACAGTTCCAAGTCTGCAAAAATGTCCAAATCAAGGCATTTTTCTCACCAAAGTCAGCTACTGGTGATCCTGGGGTCCTGCCACATGATGAGGCAAAATGGCAGTCAGTCTGTGCCCAGGTCCCTGCCTTCCCCTCCAGGCTCACCATCTCCAAGGAGCTCAGCTGTGGGTGATCAGGTATAAGGCTTGTCTGTTTGCAGACCTCCTCTCTCAGCCTTGGCTGCTCCACTTTCTTCCTGAGCCCAGCAGTGGGTGATCAAGCATATGGCTCATCTCTTTAGCTTTGGGCTACTCCATAGGCCCAGATTCATGGGGGCTTCGTGCCTCAGCTCCAGCTGCTAGCTATCCGTGAGTCCTGTCTCTCACATGGCAGAGTCAAAAATGGCAGAGCTTCCTTTTCTCTGTGTGTGTCTTTGTCTTCTTTCTCTGTGTGTCTCCATTTAAATAAGGCTCCAGTAAGAGGTAGGAGACCCAACCTGAGCCCCACATCACTGATGTAATCCAATCAAAACTTACCTAATCCAGTGATCTAATCAAGGTCCCTTAACTGAATATAATGCAATCAAAGGGTCTCATACCCACAGGAAATGATTGCTTTTTTTTTTTTTTTTGGATTCACTAAATTCACTAAATTCAAACTGTCACATAGTCCATTTGGTTAAAATCCATCTTAAAATATGATACCCAAAATTCAATACAATACTTCAAGTTGCTTCCACATTATGAACTCTTGCTTCAAGTCATCTGGGCACTAAATTTCTGAAAATAGAAGCTAAATCTACATTTGTTGTTTTGCCAGCCTCATTATTTTTATTGCCTGTTACCAAGCTGGCTATTTGGCAGTATAACATAGTTGTTAAAGGCAGGCAGAATTGAAATTGAATTTTTTCCTAGCTCTTACCAGTGATATGACCCTGGGCAAGTTACTTCATCTTTCTGAGCTTCAGCTTTGACCTCAGAGAATTGTTAAGGGAAGCAAATGGGATAGGATGCCTGCGGCCTGCAGTGTGGCCACTGCTCCATAAATTGTAGCCATTACAGTTGACGGCAAGGAAGCTTTTTTCATTCACTAAGTTTTCTAGGTCAAAAGATGAGTGGAATGCCAGAGGTGCTAGTGTCCAATTATTTTCTTTGGCCAAGATTTCCCATATCCTCCGGGTACCCTGTGGCCTGCTTAACAGTGCAGCTAGGTGGTTGTGTGGAGCAGTAGTTGTGTACATCTGAAGGGAGGTGTCCACTGTCTCGCCACAGAGGTTCATTCTATCTCCCTTGCTTGTTCAAGGTTGTCATCAGTGATGATACCTGGAAGGCCATTAACCACACTTACAGTCTGGGGGAGAGAGCTAAAACTGTGTTTGCCTGAAACAAAACTTGGTTCAGGGAGTTCCCAAGAGGAAATGAACAGATGTAAACAAAGGCCTCTTCTTAATTCCTCCCCCAGCCTAACTCCCCACAGGCTGGTTTTGGAATCCCAGATAGCTATCTGGGAGGCTGATTGAGCCCCAGGATGGGTGTCACCTGACGATGGCTTATCACATGACATCCCAGCACCTACTTCAGTGCCTGATGCACATTAGATTCTTACATTTTTTTGTTATCCAAAGAATGCATGAATTAGCATACAAGGGTGTGTTCAGTAACCACATCAGTCTTAAAGTCATGTCATATGAGGACTGGTACCAAAGATTGGGATTTACAGGAGGCGGGATTTGCTTCAATGTAAACAAGAATTTCCGAACTCTAAAGCTGTCGAGAAATGGACAGGCCAGCCTTGTGCTATAGTTCCTGTCACAGGCAGAGTCCAAGCAAGGGCTGGATGATAACCCCCCTGGGATTCAGTGGAGGGAGTATTCCAGGGACTGAAAACTGTTCAGTATTTCTGGATCATATGTTTGAGGACTGGAAGAGATGGTTAGAGTTAAAGTAACTGTGGTTTTGTCATCACAGCTTATACACTGTCGGCTCAATAAATACCACTTTAAAACCACATCATTTTATTTTGTTTTTTTAATAACGTTGGGATAAAATTCTAATTGGGAAAGCTTGTTTAACAAAGACTTTGTTTCCTTCAAAAAAAAATTATTAGAAACGTTTCACTGGATTTCTTTGAGGGCTTAGTCAGGTCTTGGAAATGT
Organism: Tolypeutes matacus; assembly: GCA_026826555.1. Lineage (NCBI taxonomy): Eukaryota > Metazoa > Chordata > Mammalia > Cingulata > Chlamyphoridae > Tolypeutes > Tolypeutes matacus. The sequence continues at coordinate 11,571,425 of JAKSZT010026446.1, read as the reverse complement.
ATTTATTATAACAACTATATTAACAAAGACTTACTTAGGTTGATTTTATTGCCCCATTTTTCATCTTTCGTGGCTTTCATATTTTAATTGGAAAAAATTGGAATGTATTATCTTGATAAAATGACTGTGGAGAATACTACTTTTATACCCATAACTCATTCTGTGTACTTCAAATGTTACAGCTTAACATCCATTATTATAATTAGCTGTCACTTCAGTCTTTTATTGTTGAACTCACCAAAATGTTTCTGTCATAAATTTTAAAACCTTTTCTGAAGCCTTAATTTCCTCAGCAAACTGTGTAGAAAATAAGCCTCATTGCCCTGCTCTGTTTTAACATGACCTTCTCAACCGCCACCCACAACTGCTATTTCTATGTTGATTTAGTCAAAGTTGAATGCACCACATTTGGACTTTAAGAATGACCTAAAAATACCTTCCACTTCCGAATCACCTGGGGTGCTAGAGATGTATCTTCTAAAAATTATGGGTCTGAATTTCATCCTCACACGCCTATGGGAGAAGTCATGCTTCATATTAAATCAAGATTAAGATAAACCAAACATATAGATACAAATGTTAGTAGTTTCATAGTTTTTAAGAAGTTTCCATGAACACTGATGTATTTAATCTTCACAGCATCCCTGTGAGATAAATGGGAGAGGCTTCTCAAAGCCTTGTTTACAAATCAGGAAACCATCTCAGAGTGGCCAGTGAAGAATGTCCTGGGATTACTCCACTAGTTAGCATCAGAGTTGGGATGGGGGACTACGGCTTCTGGCTTCTGGTGAATACTCTTGCCTGGGCCTCACTGCTTCTCTCATTTAATAATTCGCTGAATCAGTGGTTCAAATATACTGTAACATCCCAAATAGACAGTAATAGCCCAAACATCCAGAACCTGTTGTAACTGGAATGCAGTCACACACCAAAAACATGCAAGAGGACCCTGCTCAGCCCAAACTCCCTGACACCATGGCATTTTACTTATTGGAGCACCTCTTTGGGCCTTATCCAAGATCCATTTATTCTTAGGGTCTAATTAATTTCCAAGCTTATGGCAGGTAAGAAGGCACAAGTCAAACAGAAAAACACACTGATTAAAAGTAGCACACAAATTCTAAAATTCCAGGCAGGAAAAGGGAATAACTCTGACCACTCCCTGCTTTCAGTTCAGGAAAAAAGAAATGTGTTTCAACCTTTTAGAGGGCAGGCCATCAAAACAGCTGAAGTCTAGTCCATTGAGCAGTAGTCTCTTAACCCTGCGTAATTTGGCTTTCTAAAGCAGTGCTGGCCATAGAAATATACTATGAGCCACGTATGTCATTAAAAATCTTCTAGTAACCACATAAAGACATAAAAGGAAAGAGGAAAAGTTATTTGCAATAATGCATTTTAGTAACCTAATATATACCATATGTTATCATTTCAACATGCCATCAATATAAAAAATTAATAATGAGATTTTTTTTTTTTTTTTTATGAGTCTTCAGAATTCAGTGGGTATTTATACTTGGAGCACAACTCACTTCCAATTACCCACATTTTAAGTGCCCAATAGTCATGTGACTGGCGGCGGTCTTGTTAGCCCAGCTCTGGAACCTCCTTCTCTTTCTCTAAGTTTTTCTAATTTAACACACAAGCCTAAAGCATTAACGTTTTTATTCTGAAAAGCTAGTTTTGTATCAGACAATCATATGCATTTCAGTTTGGAGGACTGATCAGTGAGGAGTTACCACCCCTGCAGATGTCAGCTTGTCTCAGGTGGTGTAAGATTTTCAAGACTTGAAAGTCCTGAAAGCATTTCACACCATTTGACACATGGCACTGATGTCAATTGTTTATTGTTACTTCCAGATTTATGGGTTAGACTCTGCCTCGTTCTAAAATGATTTTGGCATAGATCTCAGAAGTTGAGTACTTAAATGCTTATCTGCCCAGAGCTGTCTGCAGGGAGCATCTCTAAAACATACTTGGACTGCTGCACGTTGGTCTCATTTCTCTACTATGTTTTTTTCATGAATCCACTCAGTCATTCAGCAAATATTTGTTTAGCATCTACTTTGTACCAGACACCACTAAAAGTGCTAGGGGTGAGGAGCAGATGTAGCTCAGTGGTTCAGCACCTGCTTCCTGTGTAAGAGGTCCTGGGTTCAATCCCTGGTACCTCCTTAAAAAAAAAAGTGCTAGGGATACAAAGATGCAGAAGCCAGGTCCTTTTCCTTAAGGAACTCACATTACACCGAGAAGACAAGCAAGTAAACAAATACTTATAGTTTGATCAGTTTAGGCAATGCCAGCTGTGAGTACAGAGAGGTGACAGGGAGGTACTGGGGCCTCAAATGTCAAGCAAAGAAGCCAAGATTGAGCCTAAAGTTCAAGGGAAACCTCTGAAGGTGTTTAGGCAGGAGGGCAACAACTATGGGGAAATGGGGTGGAAAGGGTCAAGGTACCACTTAGGAAGCTGTTGCAGAAAGACGGGCGGGAGACAAAGAAGGGGGCTGGAGAAGGTGACTTTCTGAACTAAGTTGGTGGCAGCAAGGAAGGGCAGGGGCCAAAGGTCCCTCCTCTACTGGTTGTGCCACCCCAGGTTGACTCATCGCTTGGTCTCCGCCTCAGGTTCTCTGTGGCCCCATATACCCTGACATCAGTCTGAGATTCTGACTCAGAGTGTCAGTGAGTCAAGCTCAGCCCACATGCTTCCTATGATGTGGAAGGGCTTCATCCCATCTGATGATGCCACGTGGGTGGGCTTCATCCCATCTGGTGATGCCACGTGGGTGGGCTTCATCCCATCTGATGATGCCACATGGGTGGGCTTCATGCCACGTGGAAAGGCTTCATCCCATCTGATGATGCCACGTAGATGGGCTTCATTCCATTTGGTGATGCCACATGGAAGGGCTTCATC